>MU158706.1:534358-587708 GCA_015888305.1 Antheraea pernyi
AACGTCGGTTACGTACATCGTGCAAGCTTCGCGCCGTGCCGGTAACGAGCGGAATTATGGAAATTCGACGCATCAACCCGCTCGCAGACTCTACTGGTAATATTGTGTACGCGAGAGAACTTTCCTACGTGGAATCACCTCAACGCAGTTCCGAAGACTTGTTTCCATGTATTTTACTTATATATGAAACATTTTTCTATGCTCCTCGGTTCTGTACACGTTCTTTAATAATAATAAACAGTGTATTTACAGAATAATGGATATTCTCTATATATTCTGCGTGTTTAAATATTACTGCTGAAATTGGTGTAATATAACACCATCTATTGGTGCATAAAAAAATAGATAGCATAAAGACATTTTTCATAGAATATTACTTTTTTTTTGTCATAGCAGGCAAACTAACATGTGGGTCACCTGATGTTAAGTGATCACCACCGTCCATAGACACTAACAACGCCAGGGGAGTCGAAAGTGCGTTGCTAGCCTGTGTATGGAGGAAAGAGGGAGGGGGAGAGGAGAGGGTGAGAGAGGGGAGATGGGCCTCCGGCGCTCTCACTGACCGAACGAAACGCAACAATGCAAGCGCTCTTCCTACACATCAGTTTTCTATGAGAGGGTGGTACTACTCCGGGCGAGCCGACCCATACATGCTGAAACCAATAATAGGTTAAGCGTGGCTCTACCACCTATCAATGTTTGCCAATGGTTTATGATTATTGGTTATTAAACATTAACTAGCTACCAGGTTTAAACTTGTGCGAAATGTTAGACATATATCCCATTTTACACCAAATGTTCTTATTAGCGTTTGCCATTAGCTTGGCTCACATTAAGGTATATTTGATCTATCCCTCGATAAGAGTACATTTTTTTCTATATAAAAGGTACACTATGTCCGTTTCTGTACCCATGACAATGTGAATGCAAAATTTCATAATGATCGGTTCAGTAGTGAAGGCATGAAGATGTAAAAGATGTAAACAAACGTTTACTTTTATAATATTAGGGTCATGATAAAATGATTTTGAGGACATTAGACCGATGAAATAAGTCACCTTCTCGTGAAATCCACAATCGATCAGCATGAAGTATTGCATCCGTATTGTGTTAGGGTTATAGAAAAAAAGGTATCTTTCATCAAATCATCAAATATATGTGGTTACTGAGGAATATGTCAAATCTACATTAAAGCGGGCAAAGCTGCAAGCAAAAGCTAGTGTATATATAAATGCTAGTCCATACCATACTTTGTATACCATATCACGTCCGTCTTTCGTTTTGTGTTTCACTCATCCTACGTTCACGTATTAGGTTACGAAACGGGACGAAGTTGGGTATAACGTTTCTAATATTCGTGAGCTTTCGTCTTCTGATCCTAGAGTGTCACGCATTTGATCCGTTTAATATATCACAGTGCAAATTCTTGTCGTATTTGTGTGTTCTTAAGTAGGATTTTGCACATGGAGCAGCATTTGATTTATAAACCACTAGTTATACCTTATTACAAAGTTTTACATGAAGTTATTAAGTAAATAAAATATTGACGAAACATTAACACATTATATCTGGTAACTGATGACATCGAGTTGCCCAACTTTTTGTAGAATCACCCATATCTACTTGATTTACTAAACAGTAATCGCACGTTTTATTGCATAAGAGATCATTGCTGCATTTTTGCAAATGCACCACATTTTCGCTTACAGCCTTCGCAATATCTTACTGACGACGTTATATTTTGTCCATTGTTCTGATTAATATTTGTTTGCCACGTCCAAAACGGAGCTCGTTCGGACATTGCGTGGATTGACATCCTTTCGAACTCTCCAGGAGTTGGTGAAAAATTTACTGCACGTATGGCTACCTACCACTTTTAAGTTGTAGTTCTGTCTCCCAGCATCTACAGGTGTTTACCAACAGCCATACTCAAGAACCTGTTTGCTTTTGGGTTAAAACTGTACTTACCGCATGCTCATCCAAATTGCTTCACCAGACAGTTAAATACAATCAAGAAGAATATTATCCGTCGACTGTATCTGACTGTAATTGTCACCATACTTAATGTACTATCAATAATTTTGGTGAGGCGGATGTCCCGCCATCTAGTTTGGCTCTGATAAGTTGTGTCGATACGGGGGGCGCTTTTGTCTTTTGACAGAAGTGCAGTACTCCGCTACTTACTCCGCTACTTACTCCGCTACTTACTCCGCTACGTACTCCGCTCTGAGATACTCCGCTACTTACTCCGCTCCTTACTCTGCTCTGAGATACTCCGCATCGCGACATTCTTTTCACCGCGATATATTAATTAAGTGTAATCCGCAGTGCAATTATTTTCAATTAAGTGTTTAACAATCGTGTGTGAACGATCTGGTGGCCATCACCCCTGTCACTCGTGATCTGTGGACGTGCGAGGAGCAGGCAGCCGCATCCAGCATTTTGGTAAGCGAAAGTGCTGTATATACCTCCCAGTATCGATCACATACTTCCAACACTCAGAGTACAAACAAATTAGTCTGACACGCATCCACGTGTTCGGACATAAGTTTTTTTTCAAACCGCTTATTTATGGTTGAAGTAGACTATTATATTATATAATATTATTATTGGTGGGGCAGACGTGTAAATAGCCGTTCACCATGCGGTTTGAAAAAAAACTTATGTCCGAACACGTGGATAATAATATTATATAATATAATAGTCTACTTCAACCATAAATAATAGAACAGGAAGATATATGGTGTAGTTATTATTCTTCACTTACTTTTGGTTCGGCATTTGTTCTTGAATCGTGATATATTTGCTATCGAGTAATTTAGTTTATCTGAACCCAATACAAGAAAAAAATAACTTGCTATAAAAATTTTACGATCAAGACCTTAGTTTAACTTGTACCATCACAAAGATATTTAATGTTTCACAACAAAATTGTCTTTACAGAAACAAATTATAATCTTTGCAGTGATCCGCGAAGGTGAAGTAATTTAAGCGAGTTTTCCTGTAACAGAATATTATACATGATGAGATGTAAATAATTTTGAGATAGATTACTCGCGTCACGCATGTAAATAACTAATTTACATTACTCCGGCTTAACACAAGATCGACTGGAAATAATATTTGCGTACCTAGTATATTATATTTCATGGGCTTCCTCCCGTCGCTCCAACAACATTACAATCAAACGCATTAATCTATGTAAAGTATATGTTAAAACTAATTAGTTACAAATTACAATAATCGAATGTAGAAAACATTATAACCATTTGACGGGCTACTATTCATTGCTTCTGAGTTCCTGATGTTCTGTGAACAAATCTATTATTGACAATTGTTTAATAGAAGTCTGATTTAAATATTTGGCTCAAATCGTTCCATTCTTAACGTGGAGTTTCTTTTACTAGAATGTTTGAACGAAATGGAAATGTTATAAGATTCTAATTATGTACCGTATTATATTTTGGTAAGGAATCATTTCTCAATTACTCTGACCATTACTAAATAATGTCTTAACTTACGCTGCAATTATACCAACGGAAGGTATTAGAAAATTAATACTGAAATCAAATGAACATCGCGGCACGTAAATCTCACTAATTGGAGCGGTGCAATCTCTCGGTGATGTAAATCTAAAAGGGCAGGGCATAAAACGTTTCCTCACTTCTGGGCGCCTTAATGAAAAACTTAATCTTCTGGAATCTTCTCACGTTTTTATTTTATGTTACAAAAATATTTCGTCACGTTTTGTGTTAATAGGTAAGCAACACGAGGTAATAATCAGGTAAATGGGAATACTTAAGCTTGAATTTTTCTGTAACAACTTACCGTATGTTTCTTGTACACAATGATATCTACACCTACTTATCAATTGTAGCAGCAATTAATTATCTTTTAGGTTATTTGATGTTTATTTCCTCGCCATTAAGTAAGTTCTTTCTTTTCATTCTTTATCATACTTTGGCGATCAATCCGAATTACTGAAGATTATCACCACCATTATTAAGTAGGTAATTGTTGGTGCCTTCAGTATTCTAAACGAATTGTTGTCCCTTGTTAGAAGGTTTTAAGAGAGCTTTTGTTACATGGCAGATTTTATGTTTCGTTTTATTATTTCTTTCCTATCCATTTAAGTGTGTGCACAATAATCAAACTATATGACACGATATGCCACCAATATTACACAATATAGGGTTAAATTAGGCAAGATTGTGCAGGGTCAAGCAGTGGCGAGGTACTTGTATCTCTTGTCACCACTGATGGAATCACAGGCATGAATAGCTCCTCTTAGAGGAACCTTAGCCTGCCGCCCAGGACCGTCAGAGCATGGTGAAGAACCACATTCTACTGAATCTGTTTGACGGAACACTGCGACACTAAGGTAGAGAAAGGTAAACAGTCTTGGAGATCAAAATTCAGTTCTGAACCGGAGTGTATACCTCGACATATGGCACCCCTCGCGGTACACATCTGCTCATCAGAGAGGATAGAGGACGGGGTAAGGACAATCCCTCCTTCAGCTCGCTTGTCAGAAGGTGTAAGAGAAAAACCTCCTTAAATAGCTACTGAGGATGAAAACTGTGTTAAAAATTACCGTGAGAAAAACAATGTTAAAAGTTACAGAACAAGAGGAGACAACCTCAAAAAAAACTGGTGGGACGCGGCTGGAGAAGGCTTCTTCTTCTCTGCCATGCTGGACCAAGGGGGGAAGGTGCGTGGCACCTGACCTTTTATTACAGTGGTTCGACGGACGAAGAGATAGACAGGGATGTCTTGTGTTCAGCGGAAGGCCTGACGTTAGTGCTAAGCCTTGCCGCCAGGGTGTTGCGGTGCATGCTCGTGCGCGCAGCAGACGGTTCACTATATGTTTTTAGTCAGTAAGAATCCGACACTACCCGCCTCTCCCCTTGTGGGAGTAGGTATTAATCAAGGATCTCCCCACGTTAAAAAATACTACACGACAAATTAAGATCCTGTCATAAACTCTCTAGTAAACCTATCCATACATTACAACACAACTAGATTTTCTTTATTTAATATAAATAATTATAAAAAGATTAGTAATGTATTTAAATCTTATCTTTATTATATATTATCATTTTAACATGAACACAAACAAATTAACATATGCAATATACGTTATATACAAATGATTCAATGATTTAGTCTTAAACATTCTTAACTTTTTTATTATAATTAACAAAATTAAAACATAATTATGTTACGGTAGATACACATAGGGCAGCGAAATAATGTTATTTAAAATATATACTAAATAATTATATTGAAGTCCAAATCTAGCAATCTAATTACATTATACCTCTATATTGTCAATAACATTTATCTGAAATATATTTGATTATAGTTTGAATTCGATTTTTGTTTCATTGAAAGACATCAAGTGTCGACTATGCTTTAATTTGATTGCTCACCACAAACCTATAATAAACTTATAAAACTTGTTTATATTGATATTGCAATTAGGTCATAGTTTAAAATAATAACTTTATAGATATATATTGTCCTTTGGTTTTGTAGTTTACAAATAAACGACTTTAACTTGACCCGTTTAATACAAATAACACGTACACTTAAGATATAATTAAACCATTACTATTTCGATAAAAATTAGGCCTGTCAAAATATTTTTAACCTTCAATTATAAGAATTAAGTCTCAAATTTCCAAATGTTTACGAATATCGTGTAACAACAAATTCTTTAAGTAGTTATAATCATTCACAAAGCATTCAACGATTTGAAAATGGTCCATGTTATCCTTAATCTCCAAATATATGTTTTGCATCAAACATGTGTTGTGAAGAAGTTCGTAGATATCCCTCGATTGTTTTTTGAAGGTTGGACTGTCGTGCTGTGCCGCGAGGACGTAGATTCGTACTTTCCTCGTCTGAAGGTGTGTGAAACGGTCGAACTGTGGTGACAACGGGACTGTCCACTCGTGTGGCAGTTGGATCCGTTTGTTGTATTTAGTATGTATGAGATCTCGTAGGTCATACACTCCTGACAATAAAAATGCTCCTTGTAGTCGATGTGAACCGGGCGCACTGTCAAGGAAATCGGCGTTGGCGAAGAGTTTCGCAACTAAATGAGCACCAGCACAGTGGCCTGCGAAGTACACACCTCTGTAAATAAGAAGTGCGAGAATTAATAAATGACTTCGTAGGAAAATAAATATAAACGGACATTTGCAATTTTTGAATATTTCCTCCGTTCTTTTTTTAGGTATTCTCTATAAAGTGGGTAAAAACTGTACTCAACCAAATTAGGTAATTTTTACGTACACAAATACCAACAATTGAAGTGTGTAGGTATTTGCAATGTGTAAATAATAGCTTTTTTATACGAAAGTACACAGGATACTTAACACAAAAACAAAATTAAAAAAATGTTGGTTTCTTTGTCTGTCTGCTTGTTTGTTCCGGCAAATGTCTCAAATCGATTTTGATAGAATTTTCAGTCACAGAAAAAAGAAAACCCAAATAAAATAAAAGGGACCCTCCCTCGCAAATATATAACCGCTCATAAAGATACAAATGACAGGAAGACATTACGATGACGCGGTCAGCTACTAGTGACCAATACAATTATAACTATATAAATAATTGGAAAAAGTTAGCAGTTAAAATTAGCAAATGAGATCGTTTTAAGAATTTGTTATATTAGATCCGTTCAGTCGTTTGAATGAGACTGTGTCCATAAATAATCGGGCCAAAATCAAAGAACAAATTATCTCCCGGATGGGCTAATTGTGTACATTAGAATATAAAATGTCTGGATGAATAACCTTACTACTTGATAATCACCTGTTACATAAGAAAAACATGTAATATGAAAAATATGATATACCAAAAGTAAATAAGCTCGTCTGATTTTTATTTAAAATTGATAAACTCGTACACTGTCCGACCAATCACCATGATAGATGGCCTACTTAAGTGCTTTTTATAGACAAGGTCCATTATCCACTTTACTATAAAGCGTCAGTACATCAACCTCTGCACCGTATAACTGATCGTTATAAAAATTGGTATGCCTTGATATTGAAGCACAAATAGTATTGTCATACTATTCATCTATACTAATATTATAAAACTGGAGGATTAGTTTGGTCGCGCTAATATCAGGAACTACTCGTCTCATTTGAAAAATTCTTTCAGTGTTATATAGCTCCTTTACCGAGGAAGGCCATATATTATATTTATTTGCGGGGTGGTAGGGTTTTAAAGCCCGACTGGGTCGCGACTACCATGCATATAGCGAAAAAGCCCGTAATAGTGATTCGTTCTGCGCGTCGCGTTTCGGGATCAGCTCATGCATATCCAGTAGCGAATGACTTTCGCCGTGGCTCGAGTATCGGTGAGGTGATTAACACTGGTCACCTCTGGACACGGACGGAGGTTGTTCGCTCACGCAGACCGGCATGACAGCGGCGACCGGCGAGGGATAATGCATTTCTCGGTAGTCGCCATTGTTTTTTGGATTGTACTGTACTCACCATCAGGCACAGATCAGTCACTTAGTTGTGCTACAAAAAATAATATTATCACGCTAAGACCAATAAGAGTACCACTGAATAATGTTTCAATGGTTTTTTTTTACCTTTTGAGAGCTTTCGCTGCGTATTGGCGTTAGCCCAAATGAGATATTTCACACGGAACAAGTCGCGGGAACAGTTAGTTTTGTTATAAATGATCCATGTAACGCATGCGTGCAAAGGAAGTAGCTAGTTAAATATTATTTACCTTGATCCCATTTTCTCCGCATATTCAAACACAAATCTCGCAGCCCGTTGTATCTGCAATATTATCTCTGCAAGGGTTACCGTTGGGCAGAGGTCATATCCCAATACGATAGTCTTGATTTTAGAATGGTATAGTGGCAGCGCTGGGTACCGTGATATTTCTCTCGATAAGTCTTGCCAGAAGCCACCGTGGACATAAACGAGAATTGGTGAACCTGAGAATAATATTGACACGAAATAAAAATAGTACATAATAAATTGTTAATATATTTTAGGTAAAACGGAAGACTTAACATAAAAATGTCTTATAAAAGCAGACACCGAGATATTCCGCTACGTAATCACATACTTTGTTGGAGCAAAGCGATAAAGAAATTGCTAAATATTAGCTTCAAAATTGCAAAATCCTTACTAATATTATAAATGCGAATATGAGGCTATTTGTTCGTTCTTAGTCTTTCACGCCTTAAATACTCATCTGGTCACCGTGAAATTACATACACATTGTCAGGGGCTTATATAGGGCAACTTTCATCCAGAAAAATGTAATTCCTGAAGAATAGGTCAAATCTACATTAAGGCGTGTAATTAAATTGTACATTCTTCTCTGTAGGCTCACTTATAAGAAGATTTTACTAATATAGAGGAAGCATTGGTTATTGAAGTGAAACTTCTTATAAAAGGACTTTGAAATTCTAATCCGCAACTTTTTTGTTGTAAAGTGATAAGGGCAACACTGTGTAAAATGTTGAAAACACCGGTTCTCGTCCGGTCACCGTAGTTAAGCAATAACGGGCACAGTCAGTACTGAGATGGGTGACCTCCTGGGAACATCGGGTGACATTGGCTTTTTAAAATATTTTTTTAAATTAAAATGTTTCCCTGTAATACAAAAGTTTCACTTCTATCGTCTACGTTTTTTTGTCCTGTGTCCTGTTTTATTTAACGATTTCTTTTATCTTTGATTTTATGGGATCCGTAATTAAGGAAGTGACACGTACTTGATGTCAAAATTTTCACTTAGAAATGGCAGTTAACCAAGCGATCATTCTAACTTATTTAATACAGTGGTTTGCAATTAACAATCCAATCCATTTGTATTTAACGAGCCATCATCCTTTTGTAAACTATCTTCTATAGACAAATATAATGAAAATACAATTCCTTTGAGGCTCACTCACGTGAAAAGAACTGAACGTGTCGGCATAGGACTAAGAACATTATTATGCAGAATTTTTAGATAATTTAGGGTTATATATTTTATGAATTCCATTGAACATTTTCATTTTAAATAAAAGTTTATTTAACGTACAACGAGGCGGGCGGGTAACAGCTAGTATTTAATATAATAATACTTATTTATATGCTGATATGCTTATTCAATGTTATATAAACAACCAGTATATTTGATCATTCTTAAGATTAACTAATAAGAAAAACAAAACTTGAACTATTAAGTCTACAACTATAAAATATTTCGTAAGGTTTGTAACGGTGGTAGAGTTACGCTGAAGCTATTAATGGTTCAGCATGAATGGGTTGGCTCGACCGGGTTAGTACCACCCTCTCACAGAACACCGACGTGAAGTAACAGTGCTTGAATTGTTGCGTTTCGTTCGGTCAGTGAGAGCGCCGCAGGCCCACCTCCCCTCCCCTTTCCCCTTCCCTTACTCCCCCTATCCCCAAGACAGGTTGGCAACGCACTTGCGACTCCTCTGGTGTTGCAAGTGTCAATGGACGGTGGTGATCACTTAACATCAGGTGACCCACCTGTCCGTTTGCCTTCTATGATATAAAAAAAGAGTTCTTTATATAACGTGCGTAAATATTACGAAGGTATTTAAATAAATTAAAAGTTTAAAGAGGTTATATAGAGGGTTTAAGTTCATGAGATGTTGCCAATGAGAAATGCCATCTGACACATGGCTATTTCGCACGTTACGTCACTAGCACGCTTCTTTAATCATATTAATAATTAATCGCTTAATTGAAAGTCTTTTGAAACTTCAGCAGCATGAATAATATAAGTGATAAAAACAATATTCAAACAATTGTTGCCAAAAAGAATCGACAATTTTTCATCTTACTTAAATATAAATATCTAAACCGCTCGTGACTACTTATAGATTTATTATTATTTGTTAATATTTACTACTAGCTTTTGCTCGTGGATTCGCTCGTGTTCATATAAATTTAAATTATCGTTAGGGAACAACGGTACATATTTTCTTGTTAATAGATCATTTATTATATATGTATGCAAAATGTCATGACCACCAAACAGTGACCATCACTTTTCTAGGGGTAAGTTTTCGTTTAGGGCATTGTTTAGGTGCTGAACCAGGATCCAACCAACTTGCTGAGTCCTTGCGGTTATCAAACAGAATCCATTTTTCAACGCAGGTAACAATGCGATTCATAATTTCTTCATTTGTGTGTCTGTTGAGCAGTTCAAGGTACGTCTCGACGCGTACTTCGCGTTGGCGATCATTGAGTTCATGGGGCACCCATTTGTCAAGCTTTTTTACCTTGCCAATTTGACGCAAATGGACCAATATTGTTTTGACGCTAACGTCGAAAGCTGCTGCTAATTCAGCCGTAGATTGTTTATCTTCAGCTTCCATAATCGCCTTTAATTCGTTATTGTCGACCAAAATCTTTGGACGACCGCGAGGTTCATTTTTCAGGTCGAAATTCCCAGAACGGAACCGAGCAAACCAATAACAGGTGGTGCGTTGGTTTGTAGTATTAGCTCCGTAAACGTCGTTGATGTTGCGTGTCGCTTGTGCCGCGTTGCTGCCACGACGGTACTCATATTCCATAATTACTCGAATTTTTAACGTATCCATGATGACAAAAAAGATTGAAATGCGATGAAAATGGAACACTAATCAATAAACAAATGAACACTTTTGGAAAAAGAATTCCATGTTTTTAAAATAAAATTAATTTGAAATTAGAATGCTTAGCCGAACAAAAATTATTTTGATTTGAAATGGCCAGTACTGCAGACCGGCAATTTCATAGGTAAAATACCTATTATGCACTAGCTGTTACCTGCAAGAAGGACCACGTGGAATTTAGCAAAAAAAATGTCCAATCTAAACGTGAAGCGATGGTGGCTTTGTTGATACACTGCGTCGATGGACGTAGGTTCGAATCCTAGCAACTCAGCTTTCGGTGAAGGAAAACGTGAAGATGAAACCATAGAGCATAGTGGTAGGACTTTTTCTAAGTCTTTCTGGCTAGCTACGACCATTTGAAGATCTGTCGCCAAGGAACTTTTGGTGCGTTACGGCAGCTGCACTTAAAAGTGAGTTGCTTCGATGTTTGGAGTGTTACCGTCTCAGACCACAACATTCTGTAAGTGGTAGAACCACACTGAAGGTATTATTGGTTTCAGCATGAATGGGCTCTGCTCGCCCGGGGTAGTATCATCCTCTCACAGAAAACCGATGTGAAGTAACAGTGCTTGCATTGTTGCGTTTCGTTCGTTCAGTAAAAGTGCCGGAGTAAAAATGGTTTTTATTATAAATACCATGTATAATTTCATATCTATTTATTAAAGAACGGTTATTACAACATTAAAAAAGTTTAGAAAAAAAAATGAGCGTTCCGCGAAAGTATAATAAGCTGAACAAGCACCGTGTTATTACAAAAAGTTAAATACGTATTGAATACTTGCTTTGAAAAAGTTTGGGTACTTTCGTATAAATGCACCGCGCTCGCCGACCCCTGCTGCGGCAAGCTCGCGTTATCCTTTTTCGCACGTCTAACCTAACCAAACTGAGATAAAAGAGCAAGATGTCGAACGTACGTCGAGCGAGGTGCATTTAGTACGAAAGTACCCAAACTTTTTTAAAGCAAGTATTCAATACGTATTTAACTTTTATATAATAACATGGGCAGTGTCCATAAACCGAGCACCCCACCAAGCTCCTAATACTGACAAAATATATATATATATATATTGCTATATTCCGTGCGTTCGAATTCTTTAGTAACAGTCTCAGGTAAATATAGCCTAAATTATTTCTTATAGCATCAGCTATCTATCAGTGAAAATCCCGTCAAGATCGATGGATCAATGGATTCGAAAATTAACAATTTTAAAAATTGATTTCGTAATAAGTATCCTATATATTTTCATATTAATTTCGTAAAAAACTATTACTTTGATATTACAAATAAATAAATAGTCATAGAAAACCTATTAAGAATACTTTTCTATTTTTGTTACCAGTTTTTGCGAACACAAGTTTACGTTCCATATATTAGGCATAAACTCTCAAACATGTTCACCGTAAAGCCTTGAATATAAAGTTATTTGTGTTTCGATTATACTCTTATCATAAATATGTTAACAGTAAAGGAAATGTTCTGTATCCATGAGTGTCTTAGAAATTTGATAAACATTTGAAAAGCGCACGTAAACACGTACATTCTACGTAACCTCAAATATTTATCATGAGGAAATGTAAACACGGTATCTCCTGTTTCCTGATTCAAAAAGGTTGCCATGGACTTATATTTCGTTTAAAAAAAAATTTTTATTTGAATTTCTTATTCATGTAAATTATTTCGTTTTGATACGCTGATCTCATTCATTTTGAAAATCATCCAATAAAATACACCTTTTATTCATTTACTGAAAACGATTAATTTTATCATATAATTGTGTATACAACGTGGCACTCGTTGAGTTAATGAGATTGTTGATAACGTTCATAAATAGGCTGCATGAGAGCAGCCATTTCGTATACAACTAGCGTTTGCTCGCGGCTTCGCTCGATGAAGATGAAGACAGAAACGGTAGCTACAAGGTACCCCATATCCTTCTCGTTACTCTTGACAACAAGTATGCAGAATCTAATGAAGATCGGTTCAGCTGCTAAGGTGTGGGAAAGTGACAAACAAATAAACAAATTTTCCACTTATGATATTAGAATAAGCCTTGCCGCCATACTACAATGTTGTAACGATGTTTTCCTTCACTAAAAACCGTTGCTCATTGCGAGGATTCGAATGTTCGTCACTCAACGCTGTGTTCAAACTCACTATCAAGTAGACATCAACGTTTTTGCGACGGGCAACTACTTTAGAGCATTCAGCAATTCCAAATTAATCGGCTAGTAAAACATTTTACCACGGCACAAGCTATTTATATTACGGCTCCTGCTGATAAGAGATTCGCAGTAAAGCACGAAACCAAAACGTTTTGACCAAATCTTGTATCACTATTTGAATAAAAATTAGTAATCATGTTTAAAAATAAAATTAAGTCTGCAGTTTTGTGTTACAATCTATTATTAATTTCTATTGTATTTCTGACTCTATATATATACATTTAATATTAATCAGTTACGCAAGATGTTGACCCTTTAACTCATATCTTGTAACTCAGATCCAGTTTTGAATTTGTTTGATGTGTAATGAAGTGAGAAATGAAACGTACCGTAACAAACTTGTCACATAGGTATGCGACAATTATTAATTTTGAAATTAACTTAATAACGAAATTATTAAACATATAATAAACAATATTTGTAGTTTAGTATTCGCATTTAATCTGTAATATTAATAGCTCGGTCTGAAGTACAGCCCTTTTTGACATATTCAATTCATTTTTGGAGGTAAATATTTTTTTCTTTGTTTTTATTAAGGATTCGTTCAAAGACAACACGCCACCCTCATCCATACTACGAACAATCACAAATTACAAAACAACTTACAGATATACATCTTACAAAATACTAATAAAAAAGCTAAATTTAAAAACAATATTACAATCATTTAATAAATAATAAAAAAAATTAATAAAAATAAATATAATAAAAATTTTGCGCCCGTACTCTAACCTCGGGCCACGCACCGTCTCATACGGTCTGCTCGCGCTATTACTTCGTTCTCGTTTAAAGTAGCTTTTGAGCGGCCTAATATACGGGAAGGGAATTTTTTTTTTTCGAACTGACTACGCTATTGACCAAGCCAGGTCTTAACAGCTTCACCGGACTACTATGGGAAGGGAAGGAATCTTCTAATTATAGAGTAGTATTTATCACGGTTTAGCTCGCGTTATTGTAGATCTTAACTAACCGTCGGGATCAGTATTATTTCCTGCTTGGTACCCCCGAGGTGTGTGCAAAATTTCATGATAATTGGTTGAGCAGAATAACATCGCATTTATGATATTAGTCAAGGTTATATATTACTTACTATCTGGTAGGTCTGTTCCAAGGATGTCCAGTTTCTGTCCTGTTGTTGGCCCGTATTCAATCTCCAACTTATGGGGTATACTGTTTGTTGTTAATTCACTTTCTGAAAGTCAATAACGGTCAAAATAAATAACAATGAATTTATTGGCTATTGTAATATTATAATGGTGTTTAAAATTTGAACTGCTTTGGCTTACTTTAACTATTTTATGGTAATATGCACAATGAATTATTGATCTAAAAAAGAAACTTTTTTTTAAGAAAAATGTACAACAGCTTGTTGGTAGGTAAGAGATAAATTGTAACCCACGGAAACCCTTGAAAACCAAGGGGAAGGTGTATAGAAGTATTATAAGACCAATCGTGCTATATGGATATGAGTGCTGGGCTACGAAAGAAGCGGATGAAAACAATGCCTGTGGCAGAGATGCCAATATTAATATGGTTGTGTGTTGTAACTAGAATCGATAAGATTAAGAATGAGTATATCAGAGGAAGTTTGAAAATAGCACCAGTGACAGAGAAGTACAAAAATAATAGGTTAGCATGGTATGGGCATGTCATAAGGAAAGATGAAAATCATGTAGGAGTCATTTAGGAGTAGAGGAAGACCGAAAAAGGTTTGGACAGATTGTATGAAAAATGATATGTGTATAAAAGTGATACTGAGATGATATCTGATAAGGGAGAGTTAAATAGGAAAACATGTTATGTCGACCCTACTTAAATGGGATAAGGGTAAGAAGATGATAATGATGATTTAAAATATTTTTTACAGACAAAGGAATTATTAAAAGTGTACGAAAATCTTGTAAGATTTTCGCAAAGTTTTAACGGTCTTTTATTATGAGTCACTCGGTAATGGAAAAATAACAATATACAGGTGTTTTATAATACATTTCACAATAATAAGCAAACAATATGAAATATATTTATAAAATTGTACCACACATTTCTTACTTCAAAGTAAACTGAATAATAATTAAAAATTGTCCAATAATTACGTAATTTCTCAATGTAAGAAATATAGCTTTGTAGATCCATTGGTAGATTATCATATTTAATACGAAGATTATTTTTTTTTATACTAGAACTAAAATTACTAATTAAACAAAGATCCGTCAATTTTTTTGTGCATGAGTTGCTTTTGAGCTCACCTAAAATGATTTTAAGAAACGATGATGCCGAAGATGGTAATATGTTAACTGTAGAAAATACTGGTTTTCAAGTCACAGGTACCGGAACACACCTAATGATGCTTGAATACAGTGCTCATTATTTAAATCAGATAGAGAATATGTTAATTTATGTACAAAATATATATTCATTCACCTTTTATACAGAACTGAATGTGGTTTTTCAAGACATCATCGGGCGTTGGATATCTTTCGGACCACATGTTTGGCGAATATTCCCTTTCCAAATCCTTAGTCTCCATAATTAACGATGACATATCGACAGACTTTTGTCCCTGAAATAGATATACTCAATATTATATGTGTAATTAGATTTTAATGTACTCTAGTATCATATGTATATAGACTTTGCTAAACGAAATTGTAACATGTATTTGGGATATTTTTTATTTTATGTTTCTGTTATGATCTTATTTATAAATTTACTGGTTTTCAAATCATTCACGGTCCTAGATGAGTTTATTGTTAGCTAGTTTTTGCCCACGGTTTCGCTCGCTTTAACATATATTTGAACTTTCCTCGGAAACAGCTTTATTGAAATGAAACGTCTCATGGGAGGGCTGTGATATTCTGATCCGCATCCTTTTTGTGTGATGAAAAGTAGTGGGGATAAACACTGTGTCGGGTAGAGTGGTATCAGTGTCTCATTTGCCTTCGGAAACACAGTGAAACGTACGCTCTTTTCGCTTTCTTTTTGAATGTTTCAATTCTACAGCGTGTGAACAACACGCAATTTAAAATCTGGAAGATACGTATCACAACCAAAACAAAATCCAATTCACATTTTATATTCAAGAGTTACCATTCACGATATCTTTACGTTTGCTTAGAAATAATCTATATCTTCTTCTATACATATATTAAAATTAAGTGTCTGTATGTAATATCAAAATATTTTTTTTTACTGATTGGGTATGAAAGTATACAGGCTAAAAAATGCAATTTAAAAAAAAATTGTCGGTCTGTCTGTCTTTTTGTTCCGGGTAATCTCCGAAACGGCTGGCCCGATTATGACGGGAATTTCACTGGCAGGTAGGTGAAATTACAGCGGGTTACTTAGATTATTCTAAATTAGACTAGCTGTTAATCGCGGCTCCGTTCGTAATGCTATCACCAAAACGGTAGGACCGAGTTTCACAGGACTTTAACTAGAAGATAGCGGACATTATAAAAAGTAATTCAGTCTATGTTAATTAAAACTAGCTATTAACCGTGGCTTCTCCCGCAGTGCTATCTACAAAACGGTTCGCCTGATTTTTAAGGGACTTTCACTGGCAGATAGCGGACATTATAAAAAGTAATTTAGTATATTTTTATTAAGACTAGCTGTTAACTGTGGCTTCGCCCACATTCCTATTTCCAAAACGGTTGGACCCATTTTTACGGAACTTTCACATACAGAAAATTGACCTTATTGGAAATAATTTAGGTTATTCTATTTTAGACTAGCTGTTATCCGTGACTTAGTCCGCATGAAATTTAGCAAAAATATTTTGTTCACTGTAAACATGTGCGTAAAACGTGCGTTGTGCTGGACTCCAAGAATAAATATAATTGAATTTCATATATCTGTATCTATGTATGTAATTTGAATTATATTGCCTTTTTGGTTATTTTGGTGGCCATTTTGTTTTATTTGCCTCGATTTAGTTTACATAACCCAGTAATATATAAGAGTATTGTATCGAGTTCATTTTTTCATTAGTTTCTTATACAATATAAATGAGAACTGAGGTAGTTATATGGTGGGTTGAGGTTCCAAATATGTTGCTGATAATAAACGTCATTTAAAACACTTTCAGTATTTATATATCTAATGTATACGTTACATGTTACAGTATCGTAGCGTGCGCGTCGTACTTAGAATTGTTTTAAAGAGCATTTCTATAATTGTACATGGTCTCAAAATTTTATATTTCTTTAATACAATTTTTTTAAAAGCGTCTTGAGCTGCGTGTACAACTAGTAGAATAATAAAAATAAACTGCTTGTCATATATGCTTAGATATTTAAAGTTCTCAGTTAATTGACAAATAATATGGTTTTAACAGAATTTTATTTCGTTATTGCCAACGTTACGTTTCTAAACAAAGAAAATAAGTTTGTGGTCGTAAATTGTAATATATGTAAGAAAATAATATTCACTATATATGAAAATTACAATATATTATACGATAACGTTTACAAATAAAATATCAATAAATCACTATAATTTTCAGAGTAATTGAACGCGTGGTTGAAGAAAAAAACATATGTTCTAATACGTGTATAAATACCTCGTTATGTTTATTGTATTTCTTTAAATTAATATACTTCAAACGTATATTTCTGCAAACCTTTTTCACGAACACTCTCACTAAATCCATTCTAAGGTTTTACAATCTATTTATTTTTTATGAACGCAAGAAACAAACAAAACATACGCTATCAAGTGTTCGATAACTGAGTGTTTACAATCATGATTATTTATCAAATGAAACATCGTTAACAGATGTTAGTTTCTTCGAATGACGTCATTCTTATCTTATCTATGCCCCATATAATAATTAATGGCCGTAAAGCACCTTGTGGTTATTTATGTTAGCATATAGAACTAATTTTGATGTATTAGTATTTAGATATATTCGTATTGTTACTAAGACGCCATTGTTGATGTCACATGTTTTTTATCTTCAACTGTTGAAATCAAATAAATAGAGGTCAAGATAAGAAAAAATAGAGTGAGACGGAAACATATCAATCAATTATCAGTAAATTATCAGTAAATCTTAACTAATATTACAAATTTGAATGCGTGTGTTTTCCGTAAACGGAAACATCTTGCCGACACCATAGCATGGTGGCACGGCTTATTCTAATGTCCGCCTGGTTATCTACTTTCTATTAAAAAATGCGTCATCGCTAAGCAGGTGTAGGCGTGTTAAGGTAGTTACATTAGAGACCAGTTCTTCTTGTCTTGCGTATTTATCATCTTCACCATTCAACATTAGATATAATTGTGGAATAAGGATTATCCGCGATTAGTATTTGTTTTAAATAAGAAAATAGTCGCTGTGTCCAAATATCACTACGTATACTAATTTGTCTAATGTCTTTATAGTAGCACGGGAAGTGATAAACTTATGGTAAGTTCTGTGCAATGGTAAAACAACGGCGACTCCCGAGAGATCTACAATCCATCGATATTCGCTGTTGTAGTCCGGTTTGCAAGCATAAATACGACAAGGGGAATGAGAGTCACGGTGACTTTTCGTTTCCGGTGCTCCCAAGAAGCTCCCGTTTGATGAAAAAACTCGAGGAAGAATAAATAAGACGTGCCACAAGACGGTCAAGTTAGTTTTCCAGTAAATTATGTTTTGGTGAAGATCTCTCATTAAATATGTAGTTCTTATAAGATTCAAAATTGTATTAATTTGTTTTATAAATACCAAATAATATTGGTCATGTATTTTTTTTTAATACTAGAAAACGAACTTAGGTCGTCTTGCGGCACGTATTGCTTTTAATAGTATTTTTTTTAACAAATCAACAGTTGACATTTGTCGCTAAATTACATGTAATTAAAAAAACTTCGCTCAAGGCACATTCTGCAGACTTTTTGATTTTTCTCCGGCTTATGTTTGTGTTAAATGCGCACTTTTTTCTTAAGGCTGTAGAGTATCTAAGTTAATGAACCCCAATAGCCCAGCCCAGTCATATTAAGGGTTTCACCTCGAATTGAAAGGTAATACGCTGTAAATTGTTATAAACCTTTGTTTTGTCGTTCTAAATGTTGTCTCAAAAGTCACAAATGTTATCGTGTCCGCGTCTTAAGATATTGAAGGTTAACTACGTTTAACGTTAATTAAAGTTTTTATTAAATATATTTTATGTAAGGTATCAGGGGCGGCGTCTGATCTCAAATTACTGAAAGTTTGCCGTGCGGTTTATTTGATCCCGTAATCCTGTGCCACCGGCCGCGGTCAATCCAACACTCGTGTCCATTAATTGTATTTACCGTCTTCTGACACCTATCCCATTATACCTTATTTATTCAATCTGTACTTCAGTTGACCAATCAAAAGGATACGCTCATTATTAAAGTTTAGCTTAGTTAATTAAAACATAAAGAACTTCAAGGACCACGTAACGTGTATGTAACGGTTTAAATTATTGGATTTTTTGTACAAAACATACGTGTCCATAAGGAAATAAAAACAAATTGTAAATAATAGTCATTTGTAACTAATTATGTCCGCGATTCATCGCTCGTTTTTTTTAACATTTGTTGTAAAAAAACAGTATAGTTGTTGTAAAATTAAAATAAAATAAGACTTTATTGCTGTAAAACTACATTAATATATGAACACAAAGTATTTAAGTTATCGGCATCCGGTTTTTTCTGTTACAGCTTGTCATGCGACAAAGGCCTCCTCTAAAGATTTCCACATCTCCCTGTTTCTCGCTATTTGGATCCATGCTGGACCAGCTACTTCTTTTATATCATCCTGCCATCTTTTGTTCTGTCTACCTCGGTTTCTTTTATTCTCTCTGGGGTACCATTCTGTTATTAATTTAGTCCAAATTAATATTGTCTAAATATAAATATCTATAAAAAGCACTTTCATAGCCAGCGTTGGAATATAAGTATATGGTATAGAAGTATTTTTTTAGTTTTACTTTTGGTAACTAATCTCTAGGTTATTACTGCTTAGTTTATTTAACCGTATGTCTAAATAGATTATTTATCTTTTATAATGGTCAATTAATTGAGAACTCTATTTATCATTGCGAGTATCAATTTATATGAAATAGTGCAGAGTTCAAAAATTTGTAACTTTTTAACGCCATCCGGAAAGCACATGCAGGGGAATGAGAGGGTAACTTGCTTCGGTACACTAATTATCATTGTCATTGTAATTGTCATTGTCGAGAAGGTAATAATATTCTTGTGATAATTTCAATGTTGTAACTAGATGGTGGCCTCCTTGTTAGAAATTTCTAGGGAGTGTTTATGGTATTTCAGATTTTTTTATGTTATAGGGGACTAACGAACAGGCGGGTCATCTGATGGTAAGTGATCACCGCGGTCCATAGACACTAGCAACACCGGGGGAGTCGCAAGTGCGTTGTCGGCCTTTTAAATTCGTTAAATTAAGTTAAATATTAAAATTCGTTCTCCGTAGTATTGTTTGCCATCCATTTTACTTGTGCATAATAACCGATCAACATTGCGTAGAAAACCACCAATATTATAAAATCCAGAATGAAATAAAACAAGATTATGAATAACATATACAAATTCAAGTAAAATTATAACTAATATTATAGATGCGAATGTCATTTTGTTCGTTTGTTAAGCTTTAACGCCTTTTTTTTACATGGGGAAATCCCTATAGATTCCCACCCTAGCCGGGCAGCTGAGGGCGGGGTATAGGCCGAGGAGCAGGAGCTGCCGAACTAGCATTGCGTCTACTCCCCGGCAGGTGTCGGCCCCTCATCAGGGGCCTCATCGCGGTTGAGGGGTCAAAATCGTAGACCCCTCACGGGGGGCAAGAGTTACCCTCCCCGACGATCGTGGGAGGCGCATCGGCACAATGCACCTCAACCACACGGGCCTGTGCATATATTCTGCCAGGGCGATAAGCTTTAACGCCTTGCTCAACCGATTAGTATGGCATTTTCCATAGATGTTGTACCTTTTACTTTTTATCCGTCATCTAGAACAGATGTATTGTATGTACCCTTTTTTTTTTAACGTGGGGAAATCCCTTATGGATACGCCATCCTCTCGGGGGAGAGGGTGGGTTATGTCCGACTCGCACAGACTAAAACCCCACGGTGTACCGACAGACCGTTTTGTGGGGGCGGCAAGGGATCGTTCAAGCTAATCAACCTTGTAGAGCCGCCCCCACGGTCCACTCGGCGGAAGGTGGCCGCCGGGCTCCTACCTATAGACGGACAGACCGGGTACACACCAGCTGCCCCCCCTCATCCGCCGGACCTGTGCAATGAGGAGATGGGCCCCCGGCCCATCCCCTCAGGTCCGGGCTACGTACTGTATGTACCCTAGGGATATATGAAATTTACATTAATGCGAATGAAGTCGCGAGCAAAAGCTAGTATATAAATAAAACATACGTATGCATTTCAGATAAAGTCACATACCTTATGTCATCTAGATAGATAGAACTGTAATTACACTCTCGAGGTCTGCGTTGCGGTTTGTTTGATCTGACAACCCTATTCCCTGGTCATTTAAACAATCTCGTTGGAAAATAGTATTTGCTATTCCGTATTTAACTCAACCCTACTTGAGTTACCGGCTGAATAGTATATTCTTAGATTGTTCTATTGGCATTTCATTATCATATGGGTCGTAGGTGTTGATTGCGTTAGTGTGATAGCGAATAGGTTTCATAACAAAGTCGCTAAACACTTTTTTCTTTTTTTTTTCCAACTTACTACCCTATTGGCCAAGCAAGGTCTTAACAGCTTCACCGGACTACTAAGGCGAGCGCTTAAGGCACTCAGCCGATTTTATTTTGACAACTAGCTCAAGGGTGCGCGGCACACCTCGGCTTTGATTGTTGCCTGATACATGCAATGGCCTGATACATGCAATAGCTCTCTAAACACATTACTGATTTGCCAGATAGTATGTTTAACCATCATGCCGGCGGATTTTAATGTGCAAAGGCTATTTATTATATCGTGGATCAATATGGTGACGTCTGGAAATGATGCCTCTCTCTGTGCATCGGACAAAAATGAAACTATCTATGTTTAAAAAAAAAGTATAATGAACAGATAAACCAGATCGAGTTTCTTACCAGTTCTTCTACGAACCAGTGGTAGTTATGACGTATATAAGCGCCTCCTCAAGACCTAAATTGGATGAAGTATTTTTCTTTGTTTTATTGCCTTCGTAAATTTATTTGTAGTCTATTGACTCGATATAAATAGAAAAACCAATGGTACTGAAGCTTCTTTGTACTCTAAAGCGAGCGAAGCAGCGAGCAAAAGTAACTTTGAAAATAAAAACCATTATTCGTAAACCACAATCCTGAAAAACGGACAAATAGCCGCCTCATTCACAGGCCGATGTAATAAAACTTTGATATATGTCAAAGTAACATGTTATATCATCATCATCAGCCTGTAAGAGACCCTCTGCGAGGTCATAAGGCCTCTTCCCGTAGGAAGGTATCGGCATAATCACCACGGCATCCCACGACGTATTGGCAATTTCAAGCTCTGAGAAATTCATAGTTCTATGTTTCCCCACATACAAGTAGTACCTACTACAAGAACATTTCTCAGGTTCAGGTTTCCGATAATGTTACCAATTTTAAAGGTGGTAGAGCCACGCTGAAGCTATTACTGGTTTCAGCGTGAATGGGTCGGCTCGACCGGAGTAGTACCACCCTCTCACAGAAAACCGACGTGAAGTTACAGTGCTTGCATTGTTGCGTTTCGTTCGGAAAGTGAGAGCGCCGGAGGCCCACCTCCCCTCTCCTTTCCCTCTCCCTCCCTTTCCCCCAAACACAGACTGGCAACGCACTTGCGACTCCCCTGGTCTTGCTAGTGTCTATGGACGGCGGTGATCACTTAACAACGGATGACCCACCTGTTCGTTTGCCACCTATGATATATATTTAAAAAAAAATTAATTGGTAAATATACGCGAATTCCGAGAAAATCGTTGGTACATGCCAGGACTTGAACTTGCGGACATCTAGACCACATCAAACCACTAGACCACCACATCTTATTATATATTTCGCAATGTTTACTTATTTACTTAGCTTATTATGATCATGATAAAAAAAAGAAACAATGATACTACGATAACCTTAGATATAACATTACTCAGATAAATTATATGATACTATATAATTATTGTTTCTAATTAGAATGAAACAAAGTTACGTGCTTATTCGTTATGTAATAACAGCATACCTAGAAACAAGTGTATATGTGTCAATTGCAATAATTTAAAACAGATATAGGTGTGTTTTGTAATAAGTTATCGCATACAGGTACATGTATTTGGTAATTATTAAGTTTATTAACACGTTTATTTATGAATAGTTTTGACATACATATTTTTTACGGAAACTATATGTTCACGACATTATAAAAAACGATTTAGGACATGAATATATTTGTATAATTTTATGATTGTGTCAACTATTTTTGGTGTCGTATCTAAATTGAAGTCTATTATAATGAATAATTTATGTGGACATATTAAAATAATGTAATAAACGAGCCGAATAATACGTAGGTATGTAAATACGTACATAATTATGAAACATAATGTTACGGTATTTAAAAACTAAAGTAAATTCGTACACTGAAGACATATGTAGAATATTCTAGAATTTTCTTCAAATATCCCATAAAAGGTCGTTAAATAACAAAGCAATGAATCATCGACGAAACACGCGTACTGTTATACCCCCTTACTATTTACCACTTTCCTTACCACTTTAGTATTCCAACCCTGTCAGCATTTTCTGCTGTTTGCCGCGCTGACACACCCATCCCTTACAGTCAGTCCGGTTCTAGATCCTACACACGCTGGGTGACAATTCAGTTTTCAATTTGTCTCAAATGATTTAATTAAGTGATTTACTTAGAAATAAAAGTGTATTCCAAAAGTGTTCTTTTAAAAACCGATTTCTAAGTTCACGGATAACATTACGTTGAAATTTTATCGTACCGACTATTACGAAGCAGCGCGTCTCAAAAGCATCATAAATCAGATTGTGGCAGTATTCTAGAGGTTGCCAGGGTGCAGGCACCCTGCGTTTTATTATTTACATAAAAGTAACCTACAACGCAACCAAGGACAGTTCTATTCTGGACATCAAAATGAATTTGATTGAAGAGGGCGTTAATATAATTAAATTTTATAGTGGACGTTACTTTGCACTTCCGTCTGGAATTGATTGTCTGCTACCAACCTCTTACTGCAACAAAAAACGTTTGATTTTATTTGTCCTAGTAGGTATAACTGAAAAAGTCATATCTGAAACAAGTAATAGAGAGAGAGAGAGCTATATATTAGTAACTAAACAATAAAAAGAATTGAAAACGTGTTCCATGGTTGACTGGAATAGTCAACATCAATCTGAAGATGCTCCGTGTAATCGAAACACGTGTAATCGATTGTGGTTATTACATGTTAGTAGTTACTTAAATTAATTATATATTTTTTATATTATGGCAAAGTAACGTTCACTATAATATTGAAATGAATATCAAAAGAAAAAGAGAGAAGAAATATACGAGAGGACTACAATGACAAGGTATTATACGACGTAACTCGGTCATAATGTAACTATTGACAGTCAATTTGTTTCACTTTTATCTTTGCGAGTACAAATTAATTCCTTTCGTTTCAACCGGAATTTTAATTGTCCACAATCTTAACTTGAATAACTAGTAATGTGGTAAAATGTTCTTCTATTAATGTTAATTATTTCATGAAATAAAATACACGTATCTATATTATTGTATACCCAAAATGGTGTAGTACTGGAACTCGAACAGATCACTCGAGTAATTAACAAAAACTTGGAAACATCAAACATCAAACAACATGTTATAGCTACTTTTATAAAAGGAACAGTGCTAGAAGAGTTTCGTTAGTTACAGGTCTTGTTACACGGGCCTCTGATGGTAATAACCTATTTATTATAACAACTGGGTTCAGTTAGGACTCCAGTTTTTCTTAGAATTGTTTTTTTTTGTTTTTGTACATTTGTAGGTGGTAAAGCCACACTGAAGCTATTACTAGTTTCAGCACAAATAGGTCGGCTCGGCCAGGGTTGTACCACTCTCTCACAGTAAACCGACGTGGAGTAATAAGTGCTTGCATTGTTGCGCTTCATTCGGCCTGTGAGAGCGCCGGAGGGCCACCTCCCCCTCCCTATCCCCTCCAATAATCCCAAACATAGGTTGGCAACGCCCTTGCGACTCCCCTGGAGTTACTAGTGTCTGTGGACGGCGGTGATAACTTAACATCAGGTGACCTATTTGTTCGTTTACCTCCTATGAAATAAAAAAAGAACTGCTACATTTTACAATAATTATTTACAATCAAGTAATTTGCATCGTATTTGCTATTTAATACATGAATAAAGTCAACGTGGCATGAGGGAATTTATAATATAAATATATATTAAACATACAAAGAACGATCCAGTCAAAATTGATCGTCAGGTTAAAAATAATAATTTCTAACCACAGTTTATAAAAATCCGATTTTTATAGTAAACACGTCTATGTACGTTGAATATGTTTAATAGAAAACGTGATATTAGTTCTGTATTCTAAGTCCGACGTTGATCAACTTTGGTGATCGAACGACAATCGGTATTTTCAACACTCTATACGACTCTACCTACCGCTTTTCGTTCCACAAAATGGTTGCTGATCAGAATTCCAAAGTCCTCCCATAAGAAGGCCACTTTAAGAATATATATAACCTTTATTGGCTGATTATACATTTTTTAAGATGGATGTCAATTTCTGGCTTCCTGTCCAATTGACTTTCGGACCCGTACTGCAAAGTCATCCTCATAAACATCTGCTAATATATCAAGAGAGCCTAATTTCTAACATAATTTCGTAACACGTAAAATTGATCGAAGAGGCTAAAACTAAAACTCCCCAAGTATAGAAATACTCGTAGAATATTAGAATCAGCAAATCTAGAAGATATTTTTTGGGTTATTATGTTTTGGATGCCTACTGAAAACTAATGAGAAAACTCTGAAAACACGAATCCTGAAAAAAAAATCTAAAATGCAGTCCTCGGGAATAGTCTAAAGTTGGCTAGTTTTCTGTTACATAAAAATGGCAATATAGCAAGCAAACCATAATCTTGAAGAACTTCATTTTAACCGGAACGGTGGTGCCACTCAATCAGACACTATAAATACCTTACCAAAGCTAAAACTACAGAAACATAGTAAGGCTAAAGAGCCCATTAGACTTCGTAACTATATAATAATAATCATAAATACAGTGGTACAACAAAATAATCCCAAGGAGAGTTGATGTCAGGCAGGCGGCCGATCGTAAAAATTAAGCCAAATCATATACCACAACATGACAAACATGTTGTACCGACCCTACTTATGTGAGATAAGGGTAAGAAGAAGAAGACTGATATAACTCTTAAAGGTTTTGTCCTAATTTACATTGAATAAAGAGACGAATTGATTCCAATTATAGACAAAGGCAAAATACACGGAGATTCGCATATAAGTCTAATTATTTTCTATATGTGTCTATGATAAACGTGTTCCTATATTATTGGGGTCAGTTGTGATAACAACTAAGTTTTGCTAATATGGCTTTGTTATCCTTGCTTACGTAATATCGGATAAAAATGTGTTTATGCATTTAATATTTCTGGTATACTTATACAATTTTGTTTTGTTGAAGAAACAAATAAACAATTGACCTTTGAAGGTTTAGAAGGAATGGTATTAAGATAGTGCCTGAGTCTTTTTTTCTCAAACTGACTACGCTATTGGCCTAGCAAAACCTTAATAGCTTCACCGGACTACTAAGGCGAGCGCTTAGGCACTCAGCCGATTTTATTTTGACAACTAGCTCAAGGGTGCGCGGCACACCTCGGCTTTGGCTGTTGCCTGATTTTTTTTTTTTTACAGTGGGGAAATCCCTTATGGATACGCCACCCTCCCGGGGGAGAGAGTGGGTTATGTCCGAGTCGCACGGACTAAAACCCCACGGTGTACCGACAGACCGTTTTGTGGGGGCGGCAAGGGATCGTTCGGGCTAATCAACCTTGTAGAGCCCCCACGGTCCGCCCGGCGGAAGGTGACCGCCGGGCTCCTACCTATAGAGGGACAGACCGGGTACACACCGGCTGCCCCCCCTCGTCCGCCGGACCCGTGCAATGAGGAGATGGGCCCCCCGGCCCAAAATGGACCTCCAGCGTCATAATATTAATATGGATTGTTACTCTTCCCTCGGACTTAACTCGAGCCGTCATTCAAATTACGATAACTTTTGATAGAGTGGACCGATTTTAATGAGGTTAATAAAATGAGGTTTTATTGTAAACCCAGTATTTTAACAGTGATGCCTGTTCATACAAACAGACAGGCGTTTCTAAAAATGATTGATTTATTACTTATTCCTAGACACCTGCAAGAATTTTTTTTCATCCATGACATCCAATCCATAGCTTAGATATCCGCGGTTACAATGATGCAGTTCAACCTGATGTAGCGATTATATTTGGTACAGTTGATGATGAATTTTGAACAAAAATGAATTCTTTTCACAAGTTATTGGTAGTATTAAAAATATCTTTGTTTTAGATTCATCATTTGATTATATTGTGTATCCATTACTTTTCCAAGTGATGTTACAGGGCACATAACTATTCCTCATAATGTACAGACTTCATTTAATTCAATATCACTCAGAAATGCCACCACTCATGGTGTCGTGTAAAATTAATTGAGAATTGTGTCATGAGTTGAGTGAGTTATTTTCGTAAAGTAATATATTTACTTAAAATTTAAGAGTTTTATGTAACCGCCTGTTTTTCGTTTCAAATTTATAATTATTATTTCACTTAGACATAGATTTTTTTCATGTATATGTAATTACGAAAAAAGTGGCAAATAACTGAGTAGCCATGATCAAAACCTTTGATTATAGAATTAAGTTAACAAAAGAACCCTAATAAAGTTCAAACTTTAAAAAATCAATAAACTATGGTCGAATGTCGACCACTGGGCGCCCACTAGTATAAAGAAATGTATATGTTAGTTGTTAGTATAGATAATATGGTATCTTTATTATCTCAGTGAAAGTAATGTTTTAAAGTCGACTCAATATTACGTATTCTAAACAGACGAGCGTTTGCTTTCTGCTTCAGTCGTGTTAATGTAAATATGACCTATCTCTTGGGAACAATACTGGTTCTGAATGAACTTTATATCCTTTTCTGTATCCTTGACAACATGTATGTAAAATTTACTAACGAAGCGCGAAGGCGTGAATGCTTAACAAACAAACAAACATACATTCTCATTTATAATATTAGTTATGTTTGTTTCTATTATTTAAAGAGTACAATAGCAGTTAAGTAATTTCTCTAGCAGTTAAGTGGATTCGAAATAATTTTACGGGCGATTCGTACCAAAACCCTAAATGAGATTTATTTTTAATCCAGATTTAATACTAAAATTTCTATGAACTCGAGGCTGAAACTAGATATATTTTTTACAAGTGCCTAATTAAAAAAGGTATGTAAGGAACAACTCAATATAATTTTTTTTTCTAGGAATATTTGCTGACCTTACAAATATGTCTGCCTTCAACGTTGTTTTGGGATGTGTCATGGCGCTTCTACTCATTTTGTTTACAATCAGCTCTATCGCCAGATACTATATAAAGGTGAGAATAATTTGTTATTATTAAAGCTAAAATTTTTTAATTAATTTTTATATCATATATATCTTCAATTCTATCAATTTTCAATTTCATATATAATTATTTTTATCTATGGCTATCTTATTGTTTATATATTACACAGATATATACACCTGTATATTGGCATTTGGTTTTATTATCTGTACTCCAAAAAACTCTGATTATCAACACAATAAGCATAATACTTATTCAAGTGTATTTATTCTGTAAATAATTGATCATTATGTGCTAAGTATTTGTATACCGTTAAATAGTTCCTAAAGTATAATTAATTTACTACTTAAATTAACAAACCCATTTTAGTTGCAATGCATTCACATTTTTCGTCTAGTTAGTTGCAGTAACTGCAGGATATGAGATAGTTGTTAAGATAATGGTATAGCCACGTTGAAACTATTACTGGTTTCAGTATGAATGGGTCGGCTCGCCCGGGGTAGTACCACCCTCTCATATAAAACCGACGTGAAGTAACAGTGCTTGCATTGTTGCATTTCGTTCGGTCAGTGAGAGCGCCGGAGGCCCACCTCCCCTCCCTCTCCCTCCCCTAAACCTTCCCTCCAAAGGGTGGCTACGCAATTACGACTCCTCTGGTGTTGTTAGTGTCCATGGACGGTGGTGATCACTTAACATCAGGTGACCCACCTGTTCGTTTGCCACCAACAACATAAAACGACCAACGACATAAAAAAAATATGTATTATGCTTTATTCTTGTGGAGAGCTTTTCTTTATTCAATTTCAGACGAGGTTTTTCATTGTGGTACTTATAAATCTATGCGTAATTCGTTATATTTTATAATTTGTTAATTTTTATTTTCAGTTTACATTGTTCACTATATTATGTTTGGCCAGAACCATGGCCGCCCCCGAGGACACCGTGCGGTATCCTCGTATCACCCTCAACGCCACGGTACGCTGCGTAGCTCGCAGCGTACGGATATTGGTGGCGCTGAGGGCGTCGACCCACAACGGTGCCCCGTAGACGGCCATGGAGCGAACGACCCCCATGTAAAGGCGGCGGCAGGCGGCACCCGGCTCCCCCGTGTTGGGGAGGAGTCGTCTGAGCGCCGCTGCCGCCTTGACTATGCGCGGTCCGAGCCCCTTAAAGTGGGGCTCGAACCGCCAGCGTCCGTCCAGTGTGAGGCCCAGGTACTTCATGTGGGCCCCCACCCTGATCCGGACGCCCTCCACACAAATGTGGGCCCCCGGAGGTGGCCCCCGCCGAGGCCCGTGAAACATTAAGGCCTCGGTCTTGTTGAGGGCCACCTCGAGGCCCAGCCTTCTTATGCGCCCGACCACGAGAGTTACGGCCTCCGTGGCCAGGCGCACCAATTCGGCGAATTCCCCGCCCCGGGCTACGACTAGGGTGTCGTCCGCGTAGCAGATTAGGCGCGCTCCAGCAAACTGCTACCTAACTGAGCTAACCTAAGCTAAGCTACATATTCATACGTATATGAGTTAGTGAAATACATGTGTACCAAGCGTGTATACCTCTATAACTCTTATATGTATTATGTATCGGGTAATTTTTCTGAGTCTAAGATAATTCTGTGAAATAAAATCTCATTGTATTCGCGGGTTCCGTCATCTATAGGCAACAGAGGAGAATTAAACGAATAAAATAACGAGATTTTTTTGATCACTATGGATGTTATTTAATTACAATTTTAAATTATTTTTTTTAAACTTATTTCAATACCTACTTTTAACTATTAATAGTTAATTGTATTTCGATTTTGAAATAAAATATTATTTAAATTTATCATGTAATGAAATTTATGTATTTATTTAGGTGTAAGTGTATCGAGGTACATAAATTATTAATTAATATTCGTTGCCAACCAATATTATTTGTTTAGAAATATAGCATTAATATATCATATAATATAGCGTTAATTATATCTGTATAAATAACTAGCCGACCCGTGCCCACTTGGTTGGGCGGTAATACGTAAGCGTGGAATGGTTATTTTGCGCTAAAACGCAGCGGAATCTCTGAAAAGGAATAAAATACCCCGATTTTGCAACATTCTTCATTGCTGCTCCGCTTCTATGTGTCTTAGCGTGATGATATATAGCCTATAACCTTCCCTGATAAATGAGCTATATAACACTGAAAGAATTTTCCAAATCGGACCAGTAGTTCCTGAGATTACCCCTTACAACGTCACAAACTCACAAACTCTACCTCTTTATAATATTATTATTATTATTAGCATAGATGTTAGCGCGTCATTTTAGAACGGTTTCATCTATCTGGGCAATTAAAAAAGAATAGCAAAGAAAAAAATGGTTTAAAATATCAATATAAAAAGAAAGAGGGATATTTATGGAATACAGAAACATCTGGTCTCTTTTCTTTTATTAACGCGGGGAAATCCCTTATGGATACCCACCCTTCCGGGGGAGAAGGTTTTTTAACTACTAAAACCACACGGTGTACCGACATGCCGTATTTGTTCGGGAGGCAAGGGATCGTACTAGCTACTCAACTTTGGATAGCCACCTAACGGCACGCCCGGCGGAAAATGACCGCCGGGCTCCTGCTTACCAGGGAGACAGACTGAGTACACTCCAGCTGCCTCCTCTCGTCAGCCAGACCTGTGCAATGAGGAGACGGGCCTCCGGGCCCATCCCCTCAGGTCCTGCTACTACGGACTACTAATGACCGCTTCCTCCGAACGGTCTTCCGTTGGCGGAGAGGGCCGCTCAGAGGATCCTCTTCGCGGGCCCTCTCCGCTACCTCCTTCTGCAAGATGACCTCTTCGCAGAAGGAGACCATTGCTTGTCATGCCTGTTTGCTGCCGAGCATGGCACCACACTTGGCAGCGATAAATCTTGCCCTACCGCAGCAAGAATGCGGCGCTGTCCCTCCTATGCAGCGCACTCAGACAGAGTGTGTTGCGTGGTGTCCTCGTCAGCGCCGCACTCGTGCCATGCGGCGGTCGGCTCCTTGCGAGCTATCTGGTGCAGGTACAATCCGAAACATCCATGTCCTATGAGTACCGGTCGATACGACAAAGAATCCCATTCTCTGTTTATTCATTCCGACAGGACCGGGCGGACGGCGTCAGTTGTATAACGGCCGTAACGCACGTCCGCCAGGTCCTGCCTTCACCGACCTACTGCCTCCTCCCTTAAGATTCGCCGCCTCTCCTCTATTTGCCTGGGAGCCGGAGGCTCTCCATTTCTCTCTCTTGCTGCCCTGAACGCATACGCGGTAGAAAGAACTCCAGCCTGTAGCTCCCAGGGTAGTGAGCCGGCGAGCATGAAGACCGCCGCAGAGGCTACAAATGCGGTACCCCCCTGATGGCCCTCTGAACATCTGGTCTCAATTTATTCCTTAGTATACTCGTATGAAGCCGGACGGGTAGTTAGTGAAATATATTCTTTGATTTATAGTTAGGAAATATAATGACTAAAAGTATACATATACAAAATAACATATTTGTACTGTAATATATAAAACATAAATTGTTAGAATCTCACAAACGCTGATAAACCCTTTGATTTTTGAACAACGTGTTTATGTTTATCCAGTCGAACATAACATGTTTTTGTTTTTATTATATTTTCGTATATAGTTGTCATAAACAAAAAAGAGTGTTGCTTTAAAACTACTTTAGTGTCTTAAATTACAGCTTTCTTTTTTTACTTATTATAAAAGTTTCGAGCTATGTAAAATAACTTATCAAGACAACCGAATCATAATTTTATCGCTTGTTATAAAAGAGAGACTCAAATGATGAGATTGGGTTGTGGAACACCGGCGTACTCTACAATGTCTTCTGTCCCATACCTCAAACATGTTCCATACAAAAAGTCGTTATATTTACTGGCATTAATGCTTCGTGTTCCAAGAAAAATCAGCATATATCTATCTGTTTACTATGGCACTTACGGTTGGAGAGATTATAGACCGGAATTGCGACGGCGGGTGTCGACACGACATAATTTCTCGACAGTCTATGTTACGGTTCATTCTACTTCTCATAATGTGTATAACATTAATTTTGCCTCATTTAAATAATTTTCGCGTTTACGCTCGAAAGTGTACAGTTTTAAAATATTCTGATATCAATAAAAACGTTACAGATAACGTGATAAAAATAACTTTATTTGAACAGGATACATTATGATACAGGAGGTTTATCTTACGACATGCTACACATCTATGTATCCCAGCGCCTGAACTAGGCCGAGCCTGTAGCTCTGACGCTATTGTCTTCCTGTAGGTATAGTATGTCCTAGATATGAGTTACTACATTTTATTTTAATTACATGATAATATATGAATATGACATACGTTACATTGCGATTTATTTTTGTCTTACTTTTCTTACAATCATAATTTAATAAGTTAAACTACAATATTGTGAAATTTAATTATCGGGCGCCTTCAAAATTTATGGAAAACAATTTTTTTATAGTATCACGGCAAAATGACTGCACTGTGCCCGATGCACAGTAGCACAGTACAATCCAAAAACAATGGCGACCACCGACTGACACAGTATCCATCGCCGGTCGCCGTTGGCATGCCGGTCTGCGAAAAGCTGGATATGAACAAGCTGATCCCGAAAAGCGAATCACTATGACGGACTTTCTCCATATACATGGTGGTTGCGATCCAGTCAGGCTGTAAAACCCTACCACCCCGCTTTCGCCATTGCCTCGTTCGTTATTCAGCAGGGTGCACCACGTGAGGTTGGCTTAGATGTCTCAAGTTTTCGATGTTATTCGACACCCATTACACCCCAAAACGCTATCCCTCGCAGGTCACCGCTGTCATGCCGGCCTGCGTAAATGTCTCTTCACGATACGCTTGAAGGACCCCATGTTATAGGATGGAGGGAACACACTGGCCAGGAGATTGGTCCGTAGCTTCACGGTACGGCAAAGATAAGAAGTTGCGAACTTTTTAGTTTGTGCCCAGATAGGATTTACCGTAAAACTATGGTTCCGTAGCGTAGTAGAACACCTTCAGTGAGGCAATGTCTCTGCACAACTGAAGCGGCTCTATAAACGGTGTAATGTCTGAATAATTAACAATGCGGACAGCCCGTCTCTGCAACCTGTCCAGGGCGTCTAGTATTTGGTGGAACCGTCCCAGTGATGCGAACAGTATTACAGCTGATCAGGCGTGAAAAATCGTCGCACCCTGTTCAGGATTCCGAGTCTCCGAGATGCAGTGGAGATTACCCTCCTAATGTAATCCGTGAGATTGAGGTCGTTCGAATTATCTATACCTAAGATATCGCGGCTGTCTCGCATTGCGACCGAGACGTTCTGGAGAGCAGGAAGAGGGATAAATGGAGATGTTTTGCCGGTAAATTTGTTACCTGTAATTTGTTACCATGAACCTCGACCAAATTGCTTGCTGCCCATCTTGATATGAGATAGAAGGACCGGTCGTGTTCAATGACAAGTTCCTGCCGTCTCTTTTCTGTTTCTCCCCGACTGCAAGAAGGCTTGCTGTAATAGCATCCATGGATGGTGATATCATCTGCATAGCAATGAATATGGCCTAAAGGCAACAGCGATCGTAGTTGTTTAAGAATGTCCCGCTGCCTGAATTTTAATTCTGATATAGTGACACCGCAGCAAGGAATAGTGGTTGCGCGTTTCGTATCTTCATAAGTAATATAAATTTTAAATTGAAATGTGTCTAACTAGTTCTTTTAAAATAAGATATAAATACTACTGACTTACATCCTAATAAGTGTAGTCTGGTGAAACTGTGAATCAAAATCAAAATATCCTTTATTCAATTTAGGCCCTGAGAAGGCGCTTATGAACTTCAAAGCTAAAGGTTCGGAAAACAGCCCAGTTATCGAGAAGAACTGGCAAGAAACTCGATCTGGTTTATCTTTTCATATCATATATTCTTACAGAAACAGAAATATTTACATTCGTTATTAGTGGATGCACAGAGAGGGGCGTCATTTCCAGAAGTCACAATCGTTTACATATTGATCCACCCTATAATAGCCTTTAGATATTAAAACCCGCTTGACATGGTTCTTGAACTCACTATCAGGCAAATCGGTAATGTGTTTTGGGACTTTGTTATAAAACCTAACACTATTACCTAAAAAACTATTTTTGGACTTAGTGAGCCTGAAGCATGGAATGACCAATTCGTTGCTGTTTCTAGTATTTAAATTATTCTGGTCTTTTACTAGATCCAACATATCTAAGTTTTTGCAGACATACATTAAATTATCAAGAATATATTGGGAGAGCAGAGTTAAGATGCCGAATTCCTGAAACTTAGTCTTTAATGATTCGCTAGGCCTCATATTATAAATTGTTCGAACTGCTCGTTTTTGTAATTGCCCTTCGAACGTACCTAATCAGTTCGAATAAAAAAATATCCTAATAAGAGAATGATGAAACATTATCTCGTATAGAATATACAAACAAATTTTATACGATAATACGGGTGCATTCACTTGATTTAGTATACACAGTTTATAGTTTATATATATAGGAGAATAATATCAAGTATTTATTATTTTTATGAAAAAAACTAATTTCTGCCCGTGATTTCCGCGTGGAATAGTTACTTCGGGCTAACCAATACACAACGGAAGCTCTCAAAAAGAAAAAATATCCCGTTTTAAAACATTCTTCATTGGTGCTCCGCTCCTATTGGTCTTAGCGTAACCTAACCTTCCTCGATAAATAAGCTATCTAACACTGAAATATTTTGTCAAATCTGATCAGTAGTTCCTGAGATTACCCTCCACAACTGCACAAACTTTACCTCTTTATAATATTAGTATAGATATCTAGATTAACTGTGGATTGTTTTTGTGTTTTCCATTGTAATTTTGTTTAACGTAACCCGTGTAACCTGTTTTTTTTACTGTGTAACCCGTGCAACCTATGGCGTTATGCATGCATTGACATCAAATTAGATTTGTTATACTATTTATAGCTGAGATTATAGATATATACGGACAAGTTTCCTATTAAACAGCAAGATTCTTGTCAAAATTGGTTTAGTCGTTTCGGAGATTAATCCGAAAAAACAACAGATACTTCAGTTATATTTATATACTTGTTTACTTATAAACTACTTTATATCTCTGTTTATAATATATCGTAACTACTTTAAGCACCATAAAACTTTTATTTGGAATAACAACGATATCTGGTGAAAAGGAATGTCGAATATTTAGAAAGATTCTGAATATGTATAAAGTGAAATTGAACAAGATTTAAAATATGCAATAATTCTGAATTCCTCATTGTGTCGGTTAAAGGATCCAAACTTATATTCTACGATGGTATATGTTTATTTGTTTTTGGTTTGATCAAATATTTTAGTGTTGATTTTGTGAATTTGATAATAAATATTTATAACACTTTTGTCATTTTGGTTTATTTTTCTATTCGCTCAGAAGTCGAAGAGCGGCTGCCACTATTTCATATTTTATTATTTATGTTTCTAACCTTTCGTACATTAGATTTACAAGCCGCACCTTAATCAAGTTTTAGCAAAACGATGGCCACTTTACTAATATATCTTGAATTGTAAATGTTAACAACTAAAAAGTAAAAAAAGCGTATATCGAAAAGACACACGATAGAAGTGAAACTTTTGTATTACAGGGATACTTTTTCTTTGAATTATACAACAAAAAATCAACGTGATGGGGTGTTTCTAGGCGGTCACCCATCCAATTACTGACCGCACCCGACGTTGCTGAACTTCGGCGATATAGTATTCCGTCCCTCGGCTTGGAGCCCTTGAGTACGCTACAAAATCTTACATCACTGCGACAACATTATCACCTCCACGCACGTGCACGCATACACCCTTACACATGCAAGTGGAAGGGATTTATTTTTTCCCTTATTAAACTGAAATAGTTTAGCATATTATCCGATACGAAATATATATAAAAGTTGATGAGGTATGTATGCTGGGTACACATATATGTTTCAACAACTCATATATGTATGAATAGTTAGCTTAGCTTAGGTTAGCTCAGATAGGTAGCGAATCCCGGGTGCCGCCTGCCGCCGCCTTTACATGGGGGTCGTTCGCTCCATGGCCGTCTACGGGGCACCGTTGTGGGTCGACGCCCTCAGCGCCACCAATATCCGTACGCTGCGAGCTACGCAGCGTACCGTGGCGTTGAGGGTGATACGAGGATACCGCACGGTGTCCTCGGGGGCGGCCATGGTTCTGGCCGGCTCCCTCCCCTGGGAGTTAGAGGCGGAGGTGCTGGCCGCCGTATACGTGTATACGGTGGCTAAGAAACAGATAGGGGAGCCTCTGGCTCCCAGGGAAATAGAGGAGAAACGAAAGACAGAGAGGGAAGGCAGAATGGAGAAGTGGAGGCAGGATCTGGCGGACGCGCAGTACGGTAGATATACTATCGACGCCGTCCACCCGGTCCTGCCAGATTGGTGTAACCGACGATGGGGCTCCCTGACGTTCCGTCTGGTGCAGGTGCTGACCGGGCACGGGTGCTTCGGTTGGTACCTGCACCGGATAGCTCGCAGGGAGCCCACCGCTGCATGTCACGAGTGCGGCGCTGAGACGGACACCGCGCAGCACACACTTTCTGAGTGTGCTGCGTGGGAGGAGCAACGCCGCACTCTGGCTGCGGCGGTAGGAGAGGACCTCTCGTTGCCGGGCGTGGTTACGGCCATGCTCGGCAGCGAGGAGGTGTGGAGAGCAATGGCCTCCTTCTGCGAGGAAGTCGTCTCGCAGAAGGAGGCGGCGGAGAGGGCCCGCGAGGACGATCCTCTAAGTGGCCGTCTCCGCCAACGGAGGACAGGCAGGAGGAGGCGGCAGTTTGACCGCCTACTCCCACCGTAGCCGGACCTAGGGAGGATGGGTCGGGGGCCCATCTTCCCATTGCACAGGTTCGGCAGACGGAGGAGACAGCCGGTGTGTACCCGGCTGTCTCCTAACAGGACGGGGCCCGGCGGCGGCGCTTTCGCTGCTGGGCCAACCGCTGGGGCGGCACGCTGAAATCTTTAGAGATCGCGTGTCGCCCCGACTATAGCGGCAGAGGTACACCGGGGGGTTTTTAGTCAGTAGGAGTCTGACATACCCTCACGCTGCCCCCGACGGCGTGAGGGTATCCATGTAGGATTTTCCCCTCGTAAAAAAAAAAAAAAGATAGGTAGCGAATTGCATGTATCAGGCAACAGCCAAAGCCGAGGTGTACCGCGCACCCTTGAGCTAGTTGTCAAAATAAAATTGGCTGAGTGCCTTAAGCGCTCGCCTTAGTAGTCCGGTGAAGCTGTTAAGACCTTGCTAGGTCAATAGCGTAGTCAAAAAAACTCATCGCACAATAGTCACTCATTTGCGAGTATAGAATCTGATCTATTGCTCAACAAGGTATGTTATAGAGAAAAAATGATAAAATAAAATATTTCTATGAACATACGATTAAAATCAAGATACGATCGATTCAATTAAATTCCCGTGAAAACCCAAATCTTTTATAACTTAATTCAATTAGTTTAGAAAAAGATCTATAATTATTAAATTTCTATATTATTTATTATATTGTGTCTCCGCTCCTATTAATTTTAGCGTGATTATATATGTGTCAAATATAAAATGTCATATATATTTATGTCAAAAGGAGGTAAACGAAAAGATGGGTCACCTGATGTTAAGTGATCATCACTGTCCATAGACACTAGCAACACCAGGGGAGTCGCTAGTGCGATGCCAGCCTGTGTATGGAGGAGGAGTAGGGACAAGTGCGTTGGGGAAGGGAAATGGGGAAAGGAGGTGGGCCTCCGGCGTTCTCACTGACCGAACGAAACGCAACAATGCAAGCACTGTTACTTCACGTCGGTGTTCTGTGAGAGGGTGGTACTACCCCGAACGAGCCAACCCATTCATGCTGAAACTAGTAATAGCTACGGCGAAACTATATATATAGTCTTCCTCGATAAATGACTTATCTAACACTGAAAAAGTTTTTCAAATCGGACCAGTAGTACCTGAGATTAGCGCGTTCAACCAAACAAACAAACCAGCCAGATTTATAATATTAGTATAGATGATTACAATGTATATATATGTGTATAATGATTTTAAATTATTAAAACGTATTTATAGAAAATACACGTTCGAAACTTTTAATTATTTATGCTTATTTCTTTCTCGTCATAATTTACTCAATTCATCATAATATGTAAACGATGGTGATGTCTGCAATGTATTGCAAAATCATAATTTTTATGCATAATCTATTGTTATTTTTTTTTATTTGTATAAACTTTTTTTACTAATCCAAGAAATTTAACGATGTCGTGAAATTGCGGAAAAAAAACATGATTCGCCATTTTGAAATCTGGGACTTAAAGAATAAGCCGAGGGGTTAATATGAAATGGTATGCATTTGCACTGTTAGGTGGTCTGATTTGCCTATTGAACGACATATGATTAAAAATTAAAAATGATGATTAAATAACACAATAATAAATCATATTTGTTATCATATAAACTGTGTTCGCCAGATATTATTCAACATTACAAATACAGTCATAAAAATATTAGAGTCCTAACTATGAAGCTTATTATTCTAAATTAGGATACCAAAATAAACTATGTTACAAAAAATATTTATTACTAATAATAATATTATGCTTATCTCCGTTTCAAAACCTGTTGAATGCCTTATAATGGTCTTTTGCGGACATTTATTACACCTCCAAATATAGATAGGCACTTTTAAAATTGACTCCGCAATGTTCGATGACGCATTTTTAATAATAGAGGTTATATTTAATTAAGAAATAAAATAAACAGGAATAAACTTGTCCATATAGCACACAAAAATGTCGAAAGTAACGTACTATTCCAGAATAATTTATTTCTACATATCTCACAGAAACGTACTAAAAATAAACATTGGTACCTATTGAATAAAAACATGATACAGATTGTGCGTTGATTATGTTTTTATTGTGTTTCTGACTTCACTTTCAAGGGCACAGTTGTTATAGTATTCAATATTCAAAGGCATAAGCGGTATGACTGGTTTTACGATTAAGTATGTATATCGTAGACTATTTTAAACACGTCTCTGTAAATTTAAATCAGACTTTTATTTTTTTATTACAAATTGAAAAGATGAAAACGATGTTCCATGTACAGTGTAGCCTCGTAAATTCAATATTTCTCTTGCGTAAAGAACCACTAAAAATATGTTTTAATGGGAAAAAAACTATATACAGACAAACTATTAACTTTTGTCCTTAGTATCTTACCATAGAGTTTGCATTTATTATAATAAAACTTACCCAGAAAATTATAAAAAAATTACGTGTCAAATACAAAGTACGAATAAATTAACCGTAAGATTTTATCATATAGAATCATTAATGTGCAATCAATAATTTATGTAAAAATATATTCGCACGTGTTTAATATATCATAAATATAAATTGCATGGATAATTATCATTTTTGTGTACATACGTGGGTGGGCTTGATTTAATGTATACACATTCAAGAAATATAACTATTTTATCTATATAGGAATTATTAATAAATTTCATATAACATAATTAATATTCTTTATTTTATTCACGGCAATGTACGTTGCATTTTAAAATCATATCTGCGAATATTTATATATTCGTTTGTTTATCATCATGTGAGGGCGTTAAGATGTTGACGAGAAAACATAGCGTGTGTCAACTATGAACAAGTTTAATATAAATAAACATTCTGACAAAAGGTAATAAGGTTACTTGTAAACAGATATAAGTCGGATTTTTCTTCGTTAATTAGTAATTTTGATATAAACCCGAGAAGAAACAGGAGCATACAATGTCAATACCTCACTATCGCGAAGGTTAATGTAAAGATAATAAAAGAAAGAAGCAATAACGTTAACAATAAATGTACTTAGGTGTGTTGTGTAACAACACATACGTAATTCGAATACTACAATTCCCTGTAAAAGTATTTATCAAAACTTAATGATGTATTTAGTAAACGGAATTATCATTCTTAAAGTAACAAACTATTGACCTTGTATTCTCTTACAGCGGCACCGAACGAGTTTTACACATTCTTACTATATATACGTTTATTAATTTATTAGCATATTGTTTATTTTGTGACTTATTTAATTAAAATTATTGTCGCTAAGATTTATCGAATTGAGAAGTAACGTGACGTAAGATAATGCCGAAGTTTTTAACCGATTTCATAACGGCGGAGGTTCTAAATTCGGTCGTATTTTCTTTTATACGTTTGTTACCTCAGAACTTCGTTTTTTTTAAATTTGTATTTTGGCAACCAATCTTCTAAAATATTATTGCCATTGTCGAGTAGGTAATAATCATACAAGTGTATTGTGATCATTTTCGTTTTCTGAGAAAATGGTGGCTCCCTTGTTAGAACTTTCAAGGGAGTTTTGTAGCATCTCAGGATTTATGCTCCGTAGTCATATTTCTCCACTTATCCTCATATTTATCCACTTGTGCACAATAACCGAACTATATTACATAAAACATCATAAACATTATAAAATATAGAAATAGTTAACCCAAGGTTATAAATAAAATATAAAATCCACTGCAGGATAAACAAAGATCCCGCCAAAAACTCTCAATTCGTTATTTATAAACTTTTTTTTTATGTCATTAGGTGGCAAACGAACAAGTGGGTCACCTGATGTTAACAACACCAGGGGAATCACAAGTGCGTTGCCAGCCTGTGTATAGGGGAGGGGTAGGTAAAGGAGAAAGGCGAAGTGAAAGGGGGAAAGGAGGTGAGCGGGGTGGTACTACCACTAAACTGTAATAGTGCTGAAACTAGTAATAGCTACAGCGTGGCTCTACCACCTTCAACTTACAACTGATTTGCAAATTGTTTTTTTAATGAATAGAGTATATTTTCAAGGAGGTCACATTTAAATTTCATTAGCATTGGATCTTCGGATTCAAAAATAAACCAGGAAATATCTTAAAATCGAATAGGAATTTCATAATGATTCAGATACTGGTATGATTATGATGATCAAAGACTAGGTAGTAACAATCACGTTCAAGTATATACTGATGAGTTTTTTCAAGTCGGTTTTATTTTTTATTAAAGTTTTATTGTTTTTAATGCTGCGAATTACTACATATAGTTTTTTTTTCGGTCAATACAAATGCCGTAGGGAAAATCACAATTATAACTTTTGTTCTTTCTACAGTTCCATTGTACGGTAATAAGGCGATTTAAGAATAAAGACCTACAATACGATTTTGGTGTTGTGTATCGTGAAATTCACTATTACTAGTGGGCGCCCAGTGGTAGACATTCGACCATAGTTCATTGATTTTTTAAAGTTTGAACTTTATTAGGTTTCTTTTGTCAACTTACTTCTATAATCAAAGGCTTTTATCATGGTTACTCAGTTATTATAATAATAGTTGTATGTTATAATATCATTATTGAATGTAGAATGAAAAAGCGTAATTGGAACGCAAGAGTAAAACAATACATACAGTTGAGCATAGCAACCGCCTTCACAACCTTTTTTGAAGTAATTGACAGCTGTCAAAATCTCTTTTTATATACATGTGTGTATATGTTGTGTAAAATTGAAGCAGTAGTGTGAGTATACATATTTTAATTAATTTAATGTACTTCTAATAATGCATTTTATATAAAATAAATAGCTTTCTGCACTTCTCCTCCGTATAAACTTTAACTATGCCAAATTTTACGTTCATCGGTTCACGTAATTCCTTTAAAAAGGGTTACAAAGTTTGGGCTTTACGTATTCATATATATGATATAGGTATGTCCTTATGTTCATAGGTTTTACAAAAGTGTGTTATAATTGTTTAAAATGCATCAATTATTAATTAAATCTATACATTGAAATATCCATAAAATTTTCTTCTAATGTTTATATTCAAAGCTTCGTCAATTTGATTTATTTATCAAATATATCTATACGATATTGGAAGTAGTGTTATTTTTTTCTACTAAGCGATCCACAACACGTGTAATTGGATATACATTTGATAATCATTGTGGACTGAGATTCCTTATGGTAACCAGGCACTTCTAGACGCATTTATAAGTGGATTTGTGCAATATCATAAATAATTAATTGAATTTGAACATGTTGCACTCTAAGAGACTACAGTGAACGTGCAATATACATATTTAAATATTGGTGGCATTTAATTATATTTATAACATTACTAAGTTTCTTAAATAGTGTATTTCAATTACGCGTGGTTCGTAAAATATTACGTACTTTTCAAATGAACTGTTTAAACAAAAATAAATATAAACGTTAACATTATTTAAAATTATACATTAAAATCGTTATTAAAGAAAGAATAAAAACTTACCTTCAAAGACGACTTCCTGTAATGAACTCGGTAAATAAAATGCTTAAAGATTTTGTTTGTAAACAATACATAAAGAACTTGCGCGCCGGACGCCGCATGCGCTGGTGCCAACTAGCGAAAAAACATTCACCACAATATACCACGACCGCGAGTCAATCGAGTCTGCAACTAAGTGATAGGTGGAACGCCCGAATACTGTCATGTCTCTACGTAAAACGTATTATCTATATTTATTTACTTCATGTTATAATAACGAACGTAATAAACCAATATTAGCAATGAAAATATTCTTATGAGAAATCCTGTAAATTCGTATTTAATTTAAATTTTGTTTAACATAGAATAAAGTTACACTGTAATGTGTTTAATAACTGTTCATTGCTTACTATAAACTCTTAACTGCGCATTATAACCCAAGTCACGGTCAATATAACGACTATATATAATACTAAGATAAAATGTTGATTTATGAAAATTTATAAGTAATAAACTGAGGAGAATTACGCGATGATAAAACCGGTTGTTTGTTTTTAATGTGCGATTGTTTCATTTTTTTTTATTTAATTTCATAGTCTCTTATTATAACAAAGATATCGGCCCATTGTTCCCTAATCTTTTTGGTTCATGTCAGGAGAGTTGATGTTGAGATATCATTACCATATCATCCGAACAGGAATCTGCACAACCAATCCAATCTTCTCGCGTGCTCCTTAAGGGCCACGCGGGGAGACCGTTCTAGGGTTTCCCCTCTGACGGTGGTTTCTCTTGCCTCCCGTCTTACTGGGAGCGTCAGGTTATTTATTAATCGCCCCCCCTCGATCGGGTGGGCTATAGTGGCCTCGTCTGCGCCATCTAGCGGTGCTTTTGGTGACAGGCATCTATTTATTTTTCTTGGCTGTAGTCTGAGAGGCCTGGCCATCGGTATGCAGCGCTTGCAGGGTTTTAAAACAAATACTTGGTCTGAAAACAAAGAATTAAATGTAGTCAACTAAACATAATATAGCTGGGAAAGAAAGAATAAAGATAGGTAAACAAGGATCTTCCATGGGACGCTGTTGCAATGACATTATTACCAATCGATTTTGTTGTATATCGTGTGCTGAAAACTGACTACTGTTCCCATTAAAAGGAATAATTTGATATAAGCTCTAGAAACAACGGAATATGGTACAAAATCGTACAACACTCTCATAAGAATTAACTATCATAACATTAAGGCAGAAATGTAATTACAGTCATGACACATTCGATCAAAAACTCCGCCTTTTATTGAACATAGTGCAATCTCCAAACGGGTCGATTTACAAGCACTACACTATGTTTACCACATATTTGTTCGCAGATTAAAATTATTTATACTTCATTCCACGTTGGTATATGTAATTCCATATTGGTTGACCAACTGTTTATCTTGCAACTATAATATAAAATTCAGTTATTGTGAAGTTTGTTCTTAAGCTGTATTTTTATTCACTTATATCATTAAACATCCTTAATTGGTGCTACGCTCCCACTGGTCTTATGGTGATGATATATAGCCAATAGCTTTCCTCGATAAATGAACTATCTAATACTGAAGGAATTTTTTAAATCAGACGAGTAGTTGCTGAGATTAGCGCGTTCGACCAAATTAGTTAAAGATTACTTGATAGATTGATGGTGGTAGAGCCACGCTGAAACTATTACTGGTTTCAGCATGAATGGGTCCGCTCGCCCGGGGTAGTACCACCCTCTCACAGAAAACCGACGTGAAGTAACGGTGCTTGCATAGTTGTGTTTCGTTCGGTCAGTGAGAGCGCCGGAGGCCCACCTCCCCTCCCCTCTCCTCTCTCCTCTCCTAACCCTTCCCCCCAAAGGGTTGCAACGCACTTGCGACTCCTCTGGTATTGTTAGTGTCTATGGACGGTGGTGATCACTTAACATCAGGTGACCCACCTATTCGTTTGTCACCTATGAAAAAAAAATTAACTCGAGCCGTCATTCAAATTACAATAACTTATGATAAAATGGACCGATTTTATTAAAACAAAGACTAAGTTACTCCTGAAAATATGCTTTATGATTTATATTTTGAGGTTTTATTGTGAAGCCACCGCTTTAGATGTGATGCGTGTTCATAAAAATGGACAGATTGACAGACATTTCTAAAAATGATTAATATGTATTCTATTACTTATTCCTCGACACCTTCAACATTTTTTTTTTCTCAAAAGTCGAAAAAGTACAGACTCGTTAGATTAACATTCTTATAATGTGTATAGAAGATGAAGTCAATCATAACACAGGTGACTAAGCCACTCACACGTCCATTCCTAAAAAAGTACGATATTAAGACAGAAATTACAAATACTCAACAGGAAATTTGAATATTTAATAGTAAAAAGTTTGATATAACGCACAGGGAAGGAAAATACTGTGAGCAAGCTTAGCCGCCATTAAAAACGTCATATGTCCAAAGTTATGACTACAGCTATGAGTTACGTTGTAAGTCATAATGGACACGACATGTATTTGGAAAATTTGGTGATTAACTAGTGACCTAATAATATTTAGCTGCTGAAATATGACGGAGAAAAACGCATAATACTACACGTTCATACATCCACACGGGCACACAAGCACGTACACACATACACTCACATGCATACACGCATACACATGCATGCGCGAACACACACAAATGCATACACAACAAGCAAGCGTTCACGTAATAATTCGCTTCAATGCATTTCGTTCTGCAATGAGTCTGTGCCCAAGTAAACTTAATTATATATTGATCAGATTCATCTATTAATTCATCAGAAATCTAATAGAAGACTGGCATGCATGCATGATCGACGCATTTTAACACATTCAAATAGCTCTTAACATGTAACTCTTTTGTGGTGAAAGTGAACATTAATAATATAATTCGTAATTGTACACGGATTAAAAAAAACCTAGCTTACTTTTTTTTATTTATCGTGGAGGAAACTCTCTAGGATTGTCAGGCCCCCGGGGGAGGTCCTGAGTTGAGTCGGAAACCCGCCGACTAAAAAACTCCATGGCCAACCGTTCCCTTATATAATGTTATGTTAATGTTAGGTAATGTAACCTAACCTAAGGAGAATAAATTCAATATACGTGCGTTATATCACGCATTGATATGAAGTATTGTTACTTCACTGCTATTGGTCGCCTAGTGGTTGAAATTCGACGATTCATTCATTTTTAAAGTCAGTATTAAGGTAAAAAACTTCTAATATGTTGGCGTTAGTGTCAATGTATATTTATAATATAGTGGCGCTAATGTCAATGATCCGGTCGTGTTGTAGTCTCGTCTCTTGAATGTGATGCAGAGGCACCGCAGGTGGTTGATAACATATTGTAATTTTAATGACGGCTCGAGTTAAGTATGAAGGAAGAGTAGTATTCTTTAACTATTTTGGTTGAACACGCTAATCTCAACACTTCTGATCCAATTTGTAAAAAAAAATCAGTGCTATATAGTCATTTATCTCGATAAATCTAAAACTATCTCGATAAATGACTATATGCCATATCATCACGCTAAGACCAGTAGGAGCGGAGCACCAATGAAGAATGGTTCAAAATCGTGGTTTTTTTCCTTTTAAGAGCTTCCGCTAACGCTAAGCTCAAAGTAACTACTCTACGCGAACGAAGTCGCGGGCAGAAGCGAGTAATAAATAAAGCAGTAATTCTGAAGTATAAACCTATTGCGTTAGAGTTTATTGTGCCGGTCTTATATTCATATAGGCTTATTAAAGGGACCTATGCATTAAACCTCCGCCTCCTTCTTTAGCGATGAGAGATAAATAATTGAGTTCTAGAGAAAAGTTGTAGAGCTTGACGATGACTACAAAAAAGTCAGCGACAGCATATCAGTAACTTTTATAATTTAAGTCACAAAAAGTAGTTTTTTTTTAATGTTTACCATCCAAAGAACGCACGGGTCAGCTAGTTTTTTAAAGTAAAAATTCTTTAGGCGCATGAGGGTAAATTTTTTACAGATGTAACGTCACGGAGGTATGCAACGGAAGTGACGTCATTTGCAGTAAACGCAGATTTTTCATCTATTTTTCAAGTCTCGGAAATCTAAAGTTTTAGATTTGTATAAATATAAACAAGACTTATAAATTAGTTCGTCAAAGAAGTTTCACTTCTGACATGTGTACTTTGTAGTCACGCACTTTTTTTTTGTAGTATTAAGTACAATATAAGTGTCATGTACATTTTATTCTAATTATTAGTTTTTAATACGTACATGTGATATATATATATATATATTGAGAACAGTAAATTTCTTGAATAAAAAGTAATTACTCTATATCTTTATAACTCCGACAACGTATATGCCAAATTTTATGATGATCGGTTCAATTATTAAGGCGAGGGAACATAACAACATTAATTTATAATATTCTTATTATTGGTTAGGATTCACGAATGTATCTTAAGAGATCTTAGTTATAGTCAATAGATCTATAGTCATATAGTAAAAGAGGCAAAATCTGAACAAATATAAAAAGTAAATTATATCCACCTGCCGCTTAAATTATTATTGCGTCTTTTTATTATCCGTTTTTGTATACCGACTGAATTTACCGTGAAATTCTAGACTTGATATAAACCTAATTATACAGTTTTATAGATAACCAACCAGTTCGTTTAATCAGGATATCTAGTTCATAGAATCTCTAGACTATAAATATTTATATAGAAAAATTTCCTCTAGTTCTATTTAAAACTTATCCTCGGCATAATATAAGCTAATTGTGACGTCTTTTTCCTACTTGGGCAGACAATCTTCATTATTAAATATTATTACTGACATAGTCAAGTCGATATTTACATATTAAAAGTGTGTTAAGATGACTTCAACGTTCAAGCAAAATGGTGATCCTATTTTCAGAATATTTTAAAGTTTTTGTGTCCCTCAATATTCATGTCCCACGTTTTTATTTGTAATACACTATATTACGCAAGTTACCGGCAACGTTATGGTAGTTTAAAGTCTTAAGTTATCTTCTTCTATACATATAATATGTAACGTGTCTGTACTTTTTAGACTTTTGCGAAAAAATTTGTTGAAGATGTCTTGGAATAAGTAATAAATTACATTTAAATCATTTTTAGAAATGTCTGTTTGTCTATCTGTATGTCTGTCTGTTTGTTTTAACATGCATCACTGGTAAAGTTCACGATAAAACCTCACCAAGAAAGTCGTAAAGCATATCCTCGAGTAACATTCGGTTACATTAAAATTAATTCACTTTATCAAAAAAATAATAATAATTTTAATGATGACGCACCTTAAGTGATGACGCGCCTTAAGTACGAGAGAAAAGTATATAAGTAAATGGACTTAATACATTCAGATGATTTTATTAGTCAATGCTTTTTACATTAGGTTCCACGCGGACGGAGTCGCGGCCATAGCTTGTGTATAAAAAAACGACAGAAGTCTGCAGTTGTGCAAGCGTTAGTGCAAAACTACTGTATAATCGATTATTCTCTTTTGTTCTACTGATTGAACGCTTGGTTCTTATCGTGATCTTCATAAAGATTATCACAGTAGCTTAATCATTTTTTATGTCATAGTTGGCAAACGAACAGTCAGATCACATGATGGTAAGTGATCACCGCAGCCCCAGCAACACCAGTGGCGACTGCGTTGCCAGACTGTGTTTCGGGGAAGATAGGTTGGGGGAAGTGGGGCTCCTCCGGTGCTCTCACTGCCTGAACGAAACACAACAATGCAAGCACTGTAACTTCACGTCGGTTTTCTGTGACAGGGTCGTACTACTCCCGGCGAGCCGACCCATTCATGTTGAAACCAGTAATAGCTTCAGCGTGGCTCTACCGCCTTCCAATTAAATATAATGTTATTCTAGTTTTAAGAAACTACGGTATAAGTACTACGCGGGTAGCCATTTTTCTTACCATAGAGGAGTGTATCAAGCGGTGTGGAGCTTATTTTTATTTTTTTATAGTAGCACGGCAAAATGACTGCACTATGCCTGATGGGAAGCACAGCACAATCCAAATACAATGGCGATCACCGAGAGACACTATCCATCGCCGGTCGCCGCTGTCATGCCGGCCTGTGAGAAGCTGGATATGCACAGGCCGATCCCGAAACGCGACCCACAGAAGCGAATCACTATGACGGGCTTTCTCGCCATATGCGACCCAGTCAGGCTGTAGAACCCTACCACCCCGCTTTCGCCATTGCCTCGTTCGTTCTTCAGCAGAGTGTACCACGTGCAGCTGAGGTTGGCTTCGGTGTCTCAAGTCTTATGATGTTATTCGACACCCCTTACGCCGCAACCCTTACACTTTTTTTTTATTTGTACATTTAATATATTGATTAGAGTATAAACAACGCAGACTAAGTCGCGGGTACACGTTGTCAGGGTCACAGTGAAAGAAAGGGCTCCTTTAACCGGAAATAATGTAATGTCCCTGAGGGATAGACTAAATCTAAACTAGCGAAACAAGGAAAGGCTAGTAAAATATAAAATGCACCATATAGAAGAAGAAGAAAATGTTTTTATTGCTGGATAACATCAAACAATATGATGAACATATACATAACTTATTTGAATATCCAACAAAGGCACCTCCATTCAGCAAAGTGCTGCAGCATAACTAGGGTAGTACTGCAGCGCTGATTTTCAATGGAGCCCCTAAGTAATGTACGGACGTGTAGTCGGTGTATTGACAATAAATATAATAAATCTCAGTCTCAAATCACGGTGCCGAAAACTTCTCATCAAAAATCATTTCAGTGTCTTTTAATGTGTCTATGGAGGGTTTGCCTCTGCTTAAGTTCGTGATGAAGGCTGATATATGACGAGACATAACATAACTCAAAACATCGCAAAAGAGTTTTATTTAATTATCTATGAATTTGGTTTATTCCACTAGATTTGATTAATTAAGTAATTAGGAAGTTTATTGCTAATTAATTATACCACGAATATAAATATTCATAAAAGACTAGTAAGAAATCTCATTCGTATTAATTAGTAAATAAAGCGGCGATGGGTCAATAGTTGGGGTGTTCGTACACCGTGTCGATCGAAGTAGATTCGAATCATTACGAATGAATCGGAGTTTTAGATGAAAGAAGTCGTGGATAAAACCATGGTCCTACCACCATAATTCTAACCCCACCTGGCTAGCTACCAAGTTGTTCAACGAGTTCAACACAATTTGTCGCCAACATAAACATATGTTCAGGTAGCATGTCTGTACCCCTTTCGGTTTAGCGTGTCTACCACCTTAGACCACATCGTCGTTCAACAACAGATGACGCAAAATAAGTAAATATAAGAAATAAATAAATACTAATATCATTCAACTAGGTACTAGGTACACAAAACCAAATAATATTTATTTAGAAAAACGATAAAATTGGAAAGTATACCGACGGATCCGGAATTTGAAGTGATAATGGCTGCTTATTGATAGCGCGTTCGGGCAATTGTATGTATGAATGTAGGTAGTTGCGAAAATACAAATTTAGTTATAAATACGTATTATGCTGACATCGAGCCAGATTAAACAGATATATAAATTCATATAATAATGATTTAATTCTGTTTTGAATTAAACTCGTGACTATATTATGCGCAAACCAAGAGATATACGGGCTATATTCAGAGCGGCTATATTCTTCTTCTATCTAGTTTTGAACTAAGATGATCGCAGGTTTAATTACATGATTGACGTTTGTCGTATGTTGGTAGGTCGTAGGTTGGATGTTAGATATGTTTGTATGTCAACTGTTTTGTTATTTGGCGATTTGTAGCCCGGAGGTTTCGCGTCGTTTGTTCACGGAGGAATGGAATAAAAACAACGACAGTGATTCAATGACTTTGGTTTAATGCGTTACATTGTGAGGTTACAATGTTATGGCAACTAAGTTGCCAAAAATGTTCTAGTGTCCGTACGCGCCCGTCCTAAGCGTTTTTTTGTTTCTGTCTTTTCCACTCTAAGAAAAAGGCAAAGGTATCTAGATCATATAGCCAAGTTAGACGTCATTTCATAATTGTGAATTCTGGAGTGTCTTGTGATAATTTCAACGTTCTAGCTCCCTTGTTAGAACTTTCCATGGAGTTTTAGTAGCATCTCAGGATTCATGCTCCGTGATATTAATTTCCATGCACTTCACTTATGCATAATAACCGAAGAATATTACGTAAATCACCACCAATATTACAAAATATAAATTCAAATAACACAAGATGAATATGAATAAAATATAAAATCCACTACACGATATACTAAGATTCCGCCAAACACTCCCGTTTAAAGAGTAACAGTTCTCTGGGAAGAACCCACGGGTCTACATTTATTAAGGCCTCTGAGTACACGTCCAGTAAGTGCCTATCTTTATTAATGGCAAATGTTTCCGGCCTTACGTTGCATGTCTACATTAAAAGACCAGTTGCAAACAGGTGGTACTTACAAAAATACATAAGAAAGGCGGAACGCCACAGTTGCCATAGTATAAGCTATTCTTAGTTTAGAATTGATCTGGAATAGTCCGACTACTTCTCGAAACGGGAAGATACTCGACAAACTAGGCGACGATCTAGCTTTTGACGTCATAGCCCCTTCGGAACCCACTCATTTTCAAGATAACTGTCGTCCGACAGTGTTAGACGTAGCTCGTTTTTTTAAAATGTCACGCTTCGGTTACGACTCATACAAGTCGTATGCGAACTTTAGAATTGCAAAGCTTAGTGTGAATATGTGTCCTCGTTTTATCAAAAATAAAATAAAAATGCCGATCTACCTTTCCGATCAACTAAATGGTTTTTTTTTTCTCGAACTGACTACGCTATTGACCCGGCAGGGTCTTCACAACTTCACCGGACTACTAAGGTTGGCGCTTAAGGCACACAACCGATTTGGGTTTTAGGTAACATACACAAGGGTGCACGCACACCTCGGCTTGGGCTGTTACCTGGAAAAAGACGCGTCTGTCCTAGCTAACTATTCTAAGCTATTCATACATATATACATTTGTGAACCATACAATCGAAATTGCATGATTCACAAATGAATACGTGTATATCGGATTGAAATCAACTAAATGGTATTTTTTGAACCAATATGGCCAAGAACTTCCATGTCTTACTAAGAGTACAACTCATAATAAATATACTTTAGAATTACACCCTTGATAGCTAGATCAAACTTAACAAAGGTCAGTTACATTAAGATTATAATATTATTTTATTTTGTTATATCATTAATTTATTTATATAATTATCAATAAATACTATAAAACAAAGTCGTTATCCAAGTGTTGTTCAAGATTAGTTCTTCAAAACTATGCAACCAAATTCAATATGTAGAGTGTACATTTTTTATTTATATATTAGGTCTTTACGTGCGTGGAGGAAGTCGTCTCGCAGAAGGAGGCGGCGCGTTGGCGAAGAGGGCCACTTAGAGGATCGTCCTCGCGAGCCCTCTCCGCCGCCTCCTTCTGCGAGACGACTTCCTCCACGCACGTAAAGACCTAATATATAAATAAAAAATGTACACTCTACATATTGAATTTGGTTGCATAGTTTTGAAGAACTAATCTTGAACAACACTTGGATAACGACTTTCCAAACGAAGTCATCTGAAAAGGGCTATGGTATTTACGTACGTTTTTCAAAAAATGCGCGGGATATCTGTAATTATTTGCGAAAAGGCTTTTTATTGGTTCTGGTGGTTCTTCAATATTAGGAAGAAGTACTTTTCCAGATGCGATATCCCCAATTTTGATGTTGTTCTGATGAACATAATCAGTTTGTGGATTGTAACTGAATGCCGACCTATTACTATGAGCTAAAATTCTGTTGCCCGAATGTGCTTTGAAAAAGCCAAATGCGTGCATCCACTGCGTAAGGAACCAACCGTGAGTATAAGCCGCGCGGTTACCTACGCTATAGATGTCCGCGCCCCTCTCCCGTGTCCCCTTCGCCACATAGCCCGCACGCACGTACCACACCACGGCAACGACGCGAGCGTCATATTTTGTTTAGATTGACATTTTTAAACTCGTAATATCTTTGGAATGCAATGGCCAATTTTAATAATTCAAAAAGTTGTCTTTAGGTACTGAAACAATCTTAATTTAAAAATAATTTCTTTGGACAAGGATTAATATAAAGACATGCCCTAAACGAAAACTTACGCCTAGAAAAGTGATGGTAACTGTTTGGTGGTCTAGCGCCGGTGTGATTCATCACAGCTTCTTACCAAACGGGGTGAGCATTACTGCAGATGTGTACTGTGAAGAACTGAACATAATAATGGAGAAGCTGGCACATCTCCAACCAGCATTGGTCA
>MU158706.1:589125-693223 GCA_015888305.1 Antheraea pernyi
AAATATATGACATGAAAAAATAAACCAGATCGAGTTTCTTGTCGGTTCTTCTCGATGACTGGGCTGTTTTCCGACCCGGTAGTAGCTTTGACGTTCATAAGCGCCTTCTCAGGGCCTAAATTGAATAAAGGATATTTTGATTTTAATTTTTGATTTTGAGGCTTCGGACGACCACGAGGTTTATTTTTCAGGTCAAAATTCCCAGAACGGAAGCGAGTAAACCAATAACAGGTGGTGCGTTGGTTTATAGTGTTAGCTCCGTAAACGTTGTTGATGTTGCGTCACGCTTGTGCCGCGTTGCTGCCACGACGGTACTTAATAAATCCATCCATAATTACTCGAATTTTTAACGTATCCATGATGACAAAAAAGATTGAAATGCGATGAAAATGTAACACTTATCAATAAACAAATGACTACTTTCGGAATAAGAATTCCATGTCTTAATAACAGGTCTTTACCTATGAAATTGCCGTTCTGCAGTACTGACCATTTCAAATCAAAATAATTTTTGTTTGGCTAAGAATTCTAATTTCAAATTAATCTTATTTTAAAGACATGGAATTCTTTTTCCAAAAGTAGTACATATCTGTTTCTACCCGTTATGGAGTTCGATAACAACTTCTGGATACCACCATCAGCTCACTTTGTTAAGTCCTGTCGTAATCTCTCGTCAATACTAACAAAAGGACTACAAAGACTACATATGTATTTCTACCCGTCAAGAAGTTCCATAATGAATACCTCAAACGTACAGTCGAAACGTAAAAAAAACTAATGTTATAAAACCAAACTTAATAAATTATAAATTTATAAAAAATTATAAAAATAAATATGTATAGAAAATAAAGAAAAGTCGATGCGCTGTATCGCTGTAATGTATTCGAAATATATATATATATATATATATATTTATTTATTTACAAGGCACACATTACAGATAATAAGTAACTATAATTACAATTACAATTAATAGTTTTTTTTTTGACAGCTATATTATCCAAAACTATATGCATGCACATCTATGCTTAACAAATATAATCATACAATCTTATAAAGTATGCTAATTTAAATATATATATATATATATGTTAAAAAGATGTACCCGATCGAGTTTCATGGCGGTTCTTCTCGATGACTGGGTTGTTTTCCGAACCGGTGGTAATTTTGACGTTCATAAGTGCCTTATTAGGGCCTAAATAAACTGAATAAGGTATTTTTGATCTTGCTTTGATTTGCTGTAATCAACCTATAGTAAATATTTTTAGGCACTTACATTGCTAACGCTGGCTAAACTTTATGACTATGATTATTTGAGAATGACGCTTTATGGGTATGTAGCTATCGAGTATGTCATCCTGGCAGGCTGGCTGAAACTTTTGTAAATATTGTAAATAGAATGTCGTTCAAACAACTGAACAAATAAATGAAATATCGCGTGTCTCTATAAATACCTTATATGGTCATATTAATAAATAATCTATTTCACGTACTCCGAATATCATTATTGCACTGTTGTGTGTCAGTCTAGAATCTTATAGTAGTGAGCCCGGAGCTCCTACAGGTACTATACAAGATTTTGCTCGCATTAACATAGATTTTGAAATTAAATAGATTTTCTTTAACATTGATTCACTATTAATGAAAAAGTGAATCAGTATGTATAGATGCGGAATTTTTCGTATATTTTCTTATGTTCAACAGGTACGCGCTTGGCCACAATCTCACCTGATCGTAAGTGACGATGTATCGCGCTTACCCACTAGATGCCTGTTCACTCTACTCTTGAAGACTCCCAAGTTTAAGACGACGGGAACACAGACGCCGAGAGTGACTTATGGTACTAAGCTACTTATTTTTTGGATTTCTACCGACCCATCGATTTTTTTAATGCCTAATCGGGTGCCCCACCTAGTTATACAAAATAATAATCACTACGCAGAGTAAAGACGAAATAACTCATGTCAGTGTTTGAGTATTGATTCGACCTGCACCGCACAAACTTTTATCACAAGTTTATCTTTGTATGTAACACATTATATCGCTCGGATTTGCTTGTAACGTATTTTTAATTATTATTTTGTATGAGATATTTATTTAAACAAATCTAAAAAGACTGCATCGTTATGCGAGGACAATAACAATGACTGTTTAGTTCTGAGAAATAGAAACACTTCTGTTCCGTAGTTTTGTTATCTGTAATAATTTATATGTTAGCACAAATCTTTTTGTTTTCATATTACTTTATCTTTTAAAAGGAATGTATCTGTCCACTAGTTTTCGTGAACGCACCTTTAAAAACGTTCGCAAGTGCTGCCCTCTAAGGCAACACAGTTTACCTTTGAATCTAGCAACATACAAAACCGCTCTGAGTTATCTGCGCTAATAAACATTGCAAAACCGGTACAGATATCTAACAAACCATTGAAAGAAACCAAGTGCCAGTGTAAACTTTGTGTCCTTCTATTAACAAACCAGCGATCTAAGCCACGAACCAAGCCGGGGTACCCCGAAGAAGAGGATCTCCTAGTGCGGGTGAGTGGTGGATACAGTCCTCCTGAATTCATTTCCTATACAACTTCTTTTCCCAATGCATCTATCACACATAAAACAAAGAGGAGATGAATATTGATTACTTAATAATTTTAATTATATAAAATTTACTTATCATTCCAGTCTGCGTGCAGTCTGCAAGACGACAGTGACATTGATTGAAGCGTGAGGAACAAGATAAATGAAGAATGAATAAAATAATCACAGTTCTCATGAATTACACGTGAACGACGAAACAAGAGTAGATCTACTTGTTCTGAAGAAAAAAAAAAGTGCGTGCGTACAAAGTACACATGTCAGAAGTGAAACTTCTTTGGCGAACTAATTTATGAGTTTTGGTTATATTTATACAAACAAGAAAAAAGAATAAAAAGTTTTTTTATTTATTTAATATGCGTTTATTGCAAATGACGTCACTTCCGTTGCACACCTGCGTGACGTTACATCTGTAAAAATTTTACCCTCATGCTCCTAAAGAAGTTTCACTTCAATAAATAACAGACGTGATACTCTGTAAATAAGAGTATTAGATGGGCCATAGTTAAATAATTTCAGCTGATAAGAATTCAACAAGCGTCATAATAAATAATATTAAGATAACAGAATTCGTGACAAAGCCTGTCCATTTGCATCACTTTTAGTAGGACGTTTCGCAGGCTTTCATCGGAATTCATAAATAATGGAAACGGCCCATGGAGCGCTTTTTGTATTAGCAATCGTGAATGAAGGTAAGAATTATTTAAAAATCTGATTAATTCGTTTTATTCAATGGTAATTTTTGTCTAATTACAGAGTTGTTATTAATTAATTCCGCTAAATGAGTTATTTAATCCTAAGAATGATTAACTAAATTACCATTTCTATACTTAACACCGTTTGGGTTGTATTCTTTTCTATGATTCTAGGATCTTGTTTTCTAACTAGTATTCCATTTCATCAAACAAATGTTCAAGTATGCGAAGTATCGTTTCTGTTTTAGAAAATATTAAATACCGCAATAATTTATTAGTGTGAGCTATAAAAATATATTAAGCTATAAAACGGATGCATGATTGGATGCATGAAAAAATCTTTATTGCTCATTTCAGTTATATATTTGCCAATACAAGCTTAATGTTACAAGCTACTTTTACAGATAACGAGTTAGGTTAGGGTGGAGAAAAGAAAACATACTCGGTAGTATGAATAACAGAAATTATAATATACTTATGGTATATACGATATACAAATTTATATAAATGGCTAACTGTGCCAGTAACTTCGTCCACTTGGAACTTATTTCTTGTACTGAAGTCGCGTCGTCATGAAATTTATAATAACTTTTGATAGAGTGAACCGATTTTAATGAAACAAAGAGTATATCAACTTGGGGTGTAAGGGGTGTCGAATAACATCATAAGACTTGAGACACCCAAGCCAACCTCACCTGCACGTGGTGCACCATGCTGCTGAATAACGAACAACGCAATGGCGAAAGCGGGGTGGTGGGGTTTTACAGTCTGACTGGGTCGCAACGACCATGTATATGGAGAAAAAGCTCATCATAGTGATTCGCTTCTGCGGGTCGCGTTTCGGGATCAGCCTGTGCATATCCAGTTATTCGTAGGCCGGCATGACAGCGGTGACCAGCGATAAATAGTGTGTCACTCGGAGTTCGCCATTGTTTTGGGACTGTACTGTGCTTACCATCAGGCATAGTGCAGTCACTTTACCGTGCTATAATAAAAAAAATATTACTCGAGGATATACTCTATAATTCTCTTGTGGAAATTTATCGTGAACGCAGTACTTTAGCATTGATGCGTGTTCAAACAAACAGACACTGCTCTTCAAATTATGTGCGGTAGCTCATTGGATCCGGAATGACGTCTAGAAAAATGTGCCAAAAGCGTGTATTAGCACATAAAAAATTGCAAAAGTTATAAACAATTAGAGATGAAAAAAAATGGTATTTCGTTTTTTGCCAATATTTAATAAAACTATTAATATTTAAGAAAACTCAAAAAAAAAATTGTTACAAAGTACAAATATTTTTTTAACTTTTATGGCACGATCTTGTTAAGTATGTATGTAAGAAAGGCTCTACGAAGCGAAAATTTTTTACGACCATTATTTAAACATTTTTTTCACTTACAATTAAGACGGTAGTTCGAGAAAATTTCGCTAGTTAACAATTGTTTAACTTGTTGAAAAATTCACTTTAAGTAAAATTTCCAACGGGAATAAATTATTTATAGTATTCAGAACACACCATATTTTTTCCAATAAAAAAAAATCAATACCTTAAATAAATTAATTAATGTGCCGTACTCGCTTTTGACGCCACGCGCGCATCCTAAAAATGTCACGCGCAGACCTATTTTCAGCGTTAAATTAAAATTATAAATGATGCAGATAGAGTTCCGGGAGTTAGGAGTTTTTTATTGGAAATTTCCTCCTCTTTCAGAATCTTTTTTTGAAATCTCATAAATATTAATAGTTTATTAAATATTGGCAAAAAACGAAATGCCATTTTTTTCATCTTTAATTGTTTATAACTTTTACAATTTTTATGTGCTAATACACGCTTTTGGCATATTTTTGTAGACGTCATTCCGGATCCAATGAGCTATCGCACATAATATTAAGAGCAGTATCTCTATTTTGTACCATTTTCAACTTGTCGACTAGGCTATAGCTGTCTGCCACAGACCGATACATAGATATTTCTTTAAAAATGATTGAAATGTATTTAATTGCTTTATTAGCAGTAACATTTTTTTTTCACAAAAATCTAAAAAGTACAGATAATTTAGATTTACGTTCTTATTATATGTATAGAAGAAGATAATATACGAATGGTCATCAAGTGGTCGAAATTTGATCGTTACCGTTTTATGCTTCAATATTATTGAGGTTATTTTGTCAAAAATTGTAGTTTTATGGTTATGCCTAATTTTTTTTACATTTTGTCTTATTATGTCAGTTACGGCCGTCTACAAATATGTCATGCACCAATTTTCGATTTATTGGAATACATATAATATACTATCACTTTCCCGCGGCTTCACGCGTTATGTTATGCACTAATTATGTTCGATACTTTATTTTATATCTGTATATATAGCGGAATAACTGACTGACGAGAAAAATGGCGAATGTGCATACAAACTTTCATTTCTTTTTTCGCCACCTTAGTGTTGTTTTTTCACAAACTCCGTAGTTTGAGCTATGCGGAGATATGTTATACAGTCAGACAGTTCTTTTATGTATATATTAGCTTATTTAGTGTTAATCTCAACTTAAAGCGACTAACAACAAACAAATATATCTGCTTGACTTTTATTTGTTTGACATTTAGTGTGAATATTTAATATAATTTAGCTTAACATATATTAGGCCTTTACCTATGAAATTGCCGTTTTGTATGAAAAACTTTAAACGATTTTTTTGACGAATAACGAATGATATTGAGATTTCACCGTAAACAATGAAAAACAACGATAAACGTAGACATGACTTGGGACGGACGCCATCTTAAATACATGCGTCTATAAAAGGCACTTCCATAATTATCGCTATTTATCATACAGCCAGTGTAGCGCTAACCTATAGCTATAGCTAAGTTATTCTATACATATTATTATAAATTTACCGTCATTATGTCTAAATAAAATAATATTAAAATTACAGCTATCGTAACATGGTTTGAACACACTTATTTTATTAACAAAAAAATAGCATCGGGCACATTATTGTTAATAACAAAAATGTTTGGCAATAATAATTTCATGTTTTAGTAGGTACCGTTTCAAAGTTAGTGAAAAACAAAACATTCAAAAAGTATATAAAAATCAATATTTTTGCCTGTAAAGTTGCGATATGCACTAATAAACGCAACGTTTACCGGCATGACAACCAGGTAGCCCATACGCTGTTCGGAAGAACATAAAGATATATAAATAACTGGCTTATCGAAATTCGTTGTCGAAACCGTTCCTAGCTCTTAGACGAATAGTTACAGGCAAGTGACATTTGACGCGTCGTGCTCATTTGTTTTTAATATTTTTATTTTTCTTCAATACAATGGAGTGTGAATTTTTTTTAATACAAGTTGAAAATAGTTATGTTATCATTCAGTGTTTCATTTATCATTATTTATTTTATGAATATATTTTTTCGTTTCATTTACTATTTAGTTCTATCAACTTGATATTTTATAATGTAAACTGTACTGACTGTATAGTAAACGTCTACAAAAAAGGGAAAGGAACTTCGTTAGAAACAGGGGTCCATAGACCTCTAAAGCGTTTTTTTACATTACCGCCTATATACGTAGGTTAGTTTTTATTTTTTATTGAACCCGGTAGATGATGCTACGAACGGGTTGTAGGCTTATTTTAAAAGATTTCTCACATACCATCTGGGTATATGTTTGAGTGAGTCCCTTGATAGTTTGAATTTGATAGGTTGAAAGAATGCAAAAACATTTTCTCGCCAATGAATCATAAGGACCTCATTATTACACAGGTATTTTTGAAATCATTAACCCTAGCATAACGAATGGCATGGCGGCTAAAAAGAAAACAGTGTAATGAACTGCGGATGAAGCTAGTGTCGGTCTGTTATTCAAAATATCATACCATCGGAAATTTACCGTATAATTGAATTAATTAGTCGGACAAATAGAAATTATAATGTTTTCACTTCGTGTTCGAGAACGGTGGACGTGTTTTGACAATTTTGTGTAAACATCGAAAGCTGTCTATTGACTTAAACCCCACGGCAGAACTTGCCACGCAGCATCGAAAAATACACTCGACAACCTATACGTAAGGAGTTTGTTTTGAGTCTTATATGTTATTCTCTTTAATATATACTTTTTATAATAACACGACAAAGGAACTCGAACATGCATAATTTTGAAAACACTCAAAAATAAGTAGGTCAAAGAGGTCAGCGTTCCAACACACGTCATTGATTGAAAACTTTTCTTCTTTTGTGTATTCCCTGACTGTTCCAGGAACACTCAGGGCATTGCGTTGGAATTATCATGTTCAAGGTTATTACGACCTATGCCTTGTTTTTAAATGTTAGAAACCTTGTATTACAAGCGTTGACTCTTGTAAATTAATGCATTTTTATAAAAACCTTTGTTTAACTTTAATTATAAACGTTTATTTACGTTTGTCAAAACTAGTACATGTAAATTATAATGTACAAGCGATATCACTTGCAATACAAGTACTTTCTCATACTTGTGTTTTGGTTTATTATAAATGCCTTTGTAACTTGTTATTAATAAGTTGGAGAGTCTCCGTTTATTTATACTTAAAATCAAAGAACAATTTTATAAAATAAAACACTTTTAGCTATTCAAAAATAAAGCCAAATAAAGTATTGTTATGTATTCAAGTTTATACAATCTACAAGTCCCGTGGAATTATAAGATATATGTAGTTCACATAAACTTGTATAAAATTGTTCTGGTATTTTGTCGTTTGTTGACTCCTATTTTTGATGCACGTAATTTACAAGTACCTGTAAAAAGTTCTAGTGATATGGACCTTGTGAGCTATTAGATCTGTAACATTTGATAAAATGGGTATACACTGGTATGGTGGTGGTGATTAGAAGAACAAAATTGTCGTGTTCAGTTTACAATTCCCCCCTGGAGCGTGCCTCATTTGCTACACGGATGACACCCTAGTCGTAGCCCGAGGGGGGGAAACAAAAGAGTTGTTGCGCCTGGCCACGGAGGCCGTGACCCTCGTGGTCGGGCGCATCAGAAGGTTGGGCCTCGAGGTGGCCCTCGATAAGACCGAGGCCCTAATGTTCCATGGGCCTCGGCGAGGGCCGCCTCCAGGGGCCCACATCTATGTGGAGGGCGTCCGTGTCAGGGTGGGGACCCGGATGAAGTATCTGGGCCTCACCCTGGACGGACGCTGGCGGTTCGAGCCCCACTTTAAGGGGCTCGGACCGCGCATAGTCAAGGCGGCAGCGGCGCTCGGACGACTCCTCCCCAACACGGGGGGGCCGGGTGCCGTCTGCCGTCGCCTCTATATGGGGGTCGTCCGGTCCATGGCCGCCTACGGAGCACCGTTATGGGTGGACGCCCTCAACGCCACCAACATTCGTGCACTGCGTGCCGCGCAGCGTACAGTGGCGTTGAGGGTAATACGAGGTTACCGAACGGTGTCCTCGGCGGCGGCCATGGTGCTGGCCGGCTCCCTTCCCTGGGAGCTAGAGGCGGAGGTTCTTGCCGCCGTATATCAATATACGGCGGCTAAGAAACGGATGGGGGAGCCTCTAGCTCAGCGTGGTTGCGGCCATGCTCGGTAGTGAGGATAACTGGAATGCAATGGCCTCCTTCTGCGAGGAAGTCGTCTCGCAGAAGGAGGCGGCGGAGAGGGTCCGTGAGCGGGATCCTCAAAGTGACCCTCTCCGCCAACGGAGGATGGGTAGGAGGAGGCGGCAGTTTGACCGCCTCCTCCCACCGTAGCTGGACCTAGGGAAGATGGGTCGGGGGGCCCATCTTCCTATTGCGCAGGTCCGGCGGACGGAGGAGGCGGCCGGTGTGTACCCGGCTGTCTCCTAACAGGACGAGGTCCGGCGGCAACAATATCGCTGCTGGGCCAACCGCTGGGGCGGCACGATGAAGTCTATAGAGATCTCGTGCCGCCCCAACTTAGCGGTAGACGTACACCGTGGGGTTTTAGTCCGTGCAAGACGGACATAACCCACCCTCTCCCCCGGGAGGGTGGTGTATCCATAAGGGATTTCCCCACGTAAAAAAAAGGGCGCACCACGTGCAGGTGAGGTTGGCTTGGGTGTCTCAAGTCTTATAATGTTATTCGACACCCCTTACACCCCAAATTTTAATAGAATTTAATTTACTATCTTATTTATCAAGGTTTTTGGTCAAATTATTAAACATTTAAATTTCTTAGTCCTTTCAGATCATCATCAAGTATTAAGAAGCAATGGGCAATACAGGAATACCCCGGAACTTTCAGGAATAATGCAGAATATGTTTTCATTGTCCGTTATGACGATACTCGTATGTGTACTGATAGTCGGAACATTTGCACTGCTCGTTAGAATATACTAAATACTATCTATGCTTCCGACTCTCGGTCTCCGACTTTTCATTATAATTCTTTGTAATAAATACTTGGGTTATATCAAATTCCATATTGTGTAATTTATTTCCATCCTTAAATACCTACAAATACTAATACGATCAGTTAAAAGAAACAGTACCAGATTTTTAATATGGCACGTCGAGGACGAGACCAAGATAGTCGGATAAGTTCGGTTTTGTATAGCGCTATCTTTGTCTACCGCAGTCATTGCGCTGTGCGATAGAAAGAACGCTTTAGAAAACCGAAGTAAACCAATTTTATTCAGATGTCTCGCTCTTCAACCCGATGTTGCAATCAAATATCTACCAGGTATTTATTGTACAGAAGTTATTCTATACTACCTAGTGATGAGTTATAGTAACATGAACGATATATATCCTATACACACATGCAGGCACATACATAAGACACACTAATACACAAAATGCTGCATGAGCATACATATAATACACACACTTAAGGCACCTGTCAGTCATTTATTTATTAATTTTTTCCAAATATCCTCATTGTAATAATAAAGGAAACGACAAACTTATGTAATATTTCTTCGGAGGTAAACAAACTGTCAAGACACAGGGCAACTTAGTTTTGTAGTTAGAAGGTCAAAGACTCTGTTTCCATAGCGTATAATGTAAGTGTAAATGCCTAAATAAACATTTTAATATTATTATTATAAATTCTTTCTCCATGACACCTACACATAACAAAATTTACATAGATCAAACGATGTTTTGGTATATAAATTTCCTGAAAATATAAATATATGTTAAATGTGACCATGATGTATTGTATCCTAGATTACTGCGAGTGTTTAACCTTTCACCTGATATATATTGATAAATTATTTCTAATAACTATCATCTACCGTATAACGGTCATTTTTGGAAAGAATTACTTCTGTAGTAGTTTTATTTGAATCAAGGCTTGGCATAGTCTTCAGAATGCCGTCATTGTCCAACTGAATTAAGGATAAAAATAGACTTGTGACTCCCCTGGTGTTGCAAGTGTCTATGGACGGTGGTGATCACTTAACATCAGATGGCCCACATGTTCGATTGCCTCATATAATATAAAAAAAAAATGGTTAGAGAATATCATTCAGAAGTTTTTATGTATATTTTAAGTACTTACATTTTTTTCTTATGTGCAACAGGTACGCGCTTGTGCACAATTTCACCTGATGGTAAGTGACGATGAGGCCGACGATGTATCGCGCTTACCCACTAGATGCCTGTTCCCTCTACTTTTGAACACTCCCAAGTTATAAGATGACGGGAAGACAGACGCCGAGAGTGAATTCCACCCATTAGCCGTACGTATAATAAATTTGGAAGCAAATCGTTTCGTACGAATTACGGGAATATCGACTACATAAGGGTGGAAACCCTCACGGCGTCTAGTCGTCCCCTGATGGAATGGGAACGGTGGAATTATGTATGTATGTTATTTATATATTTCTATAGAAAGTAAATAAAATCGATGTACTGTAACCAAATCTTTAAAATACTTTAATGCGTTTACAATTCTAATGCTGGTTAAACCATACGAGAGTAATCCGGTGAAGCTGTTAAGTCCTTCCTAGGACAATAGCATAGTCAGTTCGAAAAAAAAAGAAATGTTAAACCATAGCAAAATAATGTACTACGGACTTGCTTACCTTAAAAATGCCTACAGAACATTTTCACGAAATCTATCCTGCCCTAATAACAACCACATTAACAATGTTTACATTTTATATATTATTAAACAATAATTGCTTATTTGAAATATTATTTTAACCAAGAAAGTATTGACCCTTATCCAATTTAACATTTTAGTTACAATTGACATTTTAACATGAATTCCTTTACTGTATATAATTTCATTGAATATCACAATATAGACATTGTGAGCAACAAAAAAAAATGAGTAGATAGTTATAAAACTTCTTTGATTTAAATGAACGAAAAAATAGATCTAAGTAATTTAGACCTTTATACACCATATGACACCCATGCGAAGTAATATATCTTAAGCCTAAGCTTACTATAAATAGCCATGTTTAATAAGTAGTAAAAAACACCAGACAGTCAACTACAAGTTAAGTGGTAAAACTTGTTCATGATGAATACGAGTTAATAAATTTTAAATGTAATCCATTTTATATTATTTTTTGTAGCTTTTATACGTCTTTGATAACAATCTCATCTAATAGTACCTACCATTAATAATGTGATCCGAGATGGTAACAGACTAAAACAAGACTAATCTTGATAGCTACTTTTGGAACGAAGTGCTTCGTTGGGGGTTGACTGGTAAAAATCGTCACGTAAGGAAAAAGCGTTATGCTCCATCCATACGACTCTTTCTCTATAATCTGCACATATTTATTTTTTTCCTTTAATATCATTTTTTTTTAAATGAAAATGAAGCCAGGAATCAAAATAAAAAATACTTACCTTACGAAAAATATTGATTTATTGGAAAAAATGGTATAAATAAGCCCTTCCACCGTGCCTTATAGTATACACGATTAAATCTAATTCATTTTAAAGTATATGTTTACAGCTAAAAACATCCTATCAAGAGAAAATTGCGGTGTACACAGAAACGATAATTTAATGAATGTAAATAAGTTATATCTAGGTTGTGCTGTAATATATTACGGGAAAAGTTTAGCATCTGAGATATAGGTTCGGCCTAGTACAGACGATAGGATACATGTAATATTTAACAAAATTGTATGCCGTTAGATAAACTTGTAACATAGTGTATTTTTGCAATAAATAAAGTTATTATGTAATGCATTATATTTTAAATGTGTAATACATTAATAATTTGAAGAATAATGGAATCTCTACATAGTTCAAGTTAGAAGTAAGTGATCACCGCCGTCCATAGACACTAGCAACACCAAGGGTTCCGCAAGTGCGTTGGTAGCCTGTGTTTGGGGGAAACGAGGTTAGGGGGAGGGGGAGCGTAGGAAGGAGGGCCTCCGGCGCTCTTACTGACCCATACCAAATGCAACAATTCAAGCATTTTCTGTTACTTCACGTCGGTTTTCCGTGGGTCGGGTGGTACTACCCCGGGCGAGCCGACCCATTCATGCTGAAATTAGCAATATCTTCAGCGTGGATCTACCATTACTACTAAAGTGACAACTCAAAACAATCAAGTAACTGTGTTCTCTTTTAAGTTTTGAAATTAATTATCAGCATATATAATTAATACGTGAAGCCTAAATTTTGTATCCCTTTTTAACAGAATTGGGCGAACGGGTGAACGTGAATTTTGCATAGTTAAAGTTTACATGGAGGAGAAGTGCAGAAACTTGTTTATTTTATATAAAATGCATTAGAAGTACGTTAAATTAATTAAAATATGCATTACTCACACTAATGCTTCAATTTTACACAACTTATACACATATGTAAATAAAAAAGACATTTTGACATCTGTCAATAAAGGACTTCAAAAAAGGTTGTGAAGGAGGTTGCTATGTATTATTTTACTCTTACGTTTCAATTACCCTTTTTCTACATACAACATTCCACATTCAACAATGATATTATAATATACAACTATTATTATAATAACTGAGTAACCATGATAAAAACCTTTGATTATAGAAGTAAGTTGACAAAAGAACCCTAATAAAGTTCAAACTTTAAAAAATCAATGAACTATGGTCGAATGTCGACCAATGGGTGCCCACTAGTAGATTGAATTATTTAAAAGTAGCGGGCTCGGCGGACGTTGTCCCGCCCTGATAATAAAACAGGTATACATATAGCTCATACGAAGCATGCGGTGATGATGACGTAAGTTTCACGCTTTTTGTTCACTCAAAAAATACACATATATACACAGTACTCACATAGCTCATGGAAAGCGTTCGGTGACGATGACGCGAGTTCAATGATTTTTATTCACCCAAAAAAGTGCTCAACGCGCCTTAAGAAGTTTTCACTTCAAAATTAAAGTTATAGAGAAGTTCCGCTGCAAAACGGAAGCGCCTAGCGTTGTGTTACTACCAAGTTATTATCACACGCCTCAGATTAGATTGCGATGCATTTTGGGGCTGACAACCTCATTACATTAATAATAAAACAAATGAGAGCTGTATGTGTTGTCGAATTATATTTCTATTTATTGATTTGGCCTGCAAGAAAAATCATGCTTTGTATGAAAATATAATGTCACCAAATATCTCATTCATATATTCTCAATTCTCATTATTATATTCATATTCATTTTTCAACGTTAAGCAGAAAAAACTAACTACATCCATTTTTTTCTTGATAACATTAAGGTTTGTCAATATATACTAAAACAAAGAACACAGGAAATCAGTTCAGAAATAGAGGAGAAAGATGTAGTTAATTGTTTTTTTTTTCTCGAATGACTACGATATTGACCTGGTAAGGTCTTTACAGCTTCACCGGACTACAGAAGTTAATTGTTTTTCACTGTCTCTTAAGATATATGTGTAATTATACGAAACCATTCGAACAAACATATTTTGAAATAGCATTTCTTCCAGGTTGTATTTACAATGTTCGTCTCAGTGTCGACTCCATCGTTTGGCGTCGTGTGTTGTATTCTAGATTCTCGTTATAATTACATTATCCTTATTTCTTAAAATTCTTAATTTTTGGCAGTTTGTTGGTGTAAATATGAATGTCCAATTCTTTTTTGTTTCCCGCATGTCCTTAATTACGCCTAAAGGGTATAAGATTCTAACGGGAAAAAATCTGCGCTTGTCATATGCGACGCGTTGTGAGCAAGGCTGTAGCCCCACAAATCCATTGCCTCATAACACGCCATCTAGAACATAAATAATTATATATTAGTTAGTTTTTATCCGCGGATCGGCTCGCATTATTGTCGATTTGACGTATCTATCGGGAAAGTATATTTTTGTGGATGAAATTTCGCGAGGATCGATTGAGTTTAAGCATCAAAATCCAACAAATACGTACTCACATTCACATTTATAATATTAGTAAGGAAGTAAGGACAGGTTTAAAGTTTTTGATTTAATTATTGAAAATTAAAAAATTTATACTTTATATAATAATATCTGTGGCAGAGATGCGAAGGAGGATGTATGGTGTAACTAGAATGGATCAGATTAGGAATGAATATATCAGAGTAAGTTTGAAAATAGCACCAGTAACAGAGAACTTGAGGAGTAATAGGTTAGCATGGTATGGGCATGTCATGAGGAGAGATGAAGACCCTGAAACTAGATAAGTTTTGAGTATGACGGTCGACGGATATAAGAGTAGAGGAAGACCGAAAAAGGTATGGATAAATTGTGTGAAAATGATGTGTGTAAAAGGTGAGATACTGAGATGGCATCTGACAAGAGAGAGTGGAAAAAGAAAACATGTTGTGCTGACCCTACTTATGTGGGATAAAGGTAAGAAGTGTATGTGAGCATATTACTTTAAAACGGCTATATCTATTTGGCTAAATTCTTAATCATATTTGTATTTGTAAATGTTAGGACAAGTTTTGTATGAAAAAAATTTTTTTGGATAATCGTACGAAAAAGTGACAAATTTGGATAAAAAGTGACTGACATTCAGTTGTTCAGTTCCCATTCTATTTTATTACATTATCGTATTGTAAAGGAAAGATTTGCCTTCCATTTTCATTGTTAATACACCCGTCGGAAGTCAGCTAGTTCGATCATAATTATGTATAATATCGTTTCCGTAACCTACTACCAAGAAAGAATCACTTTGTAAATCTTTCTCATAGTTAATGTTCTGTTTTAACTTATGAACGTCAAAACTACCACCGGTTCGGAAAACAACCCAGTCACCGGGAGAACCGGCAAGAAACTCGATTGGATCGATTGAAAATACGTCCATAACCTTCATTCATGTGATGTTTTTGTATACACAACTGGCATAATGTATATAACTCTAAATACAATTTTAAGAATAATAAAGTTAGAATAAATAAATTTTAATACATATTTTACATTATTTTATGTTCACAGCGTATAGTTTTGTGTACCACCACAATTCTTGTACTCATTTTCATAATTCATCCAAAAAATTCTTGCCGGTTTTTCTCTATGACTGGCTTGTTCTCAGAACATGGTGGTAGCGTTTTAACAATCGTCAGAGTCTAACATGAATTATTTAAAATTTAATGTTCTTTGGTTTATTGAACGCGAAATTGCGACACGGCAACGCGGTTTCTGCATACTCGGTTATATAATTGTAGAGAAAATACTCATTTTTATTGAAGAAAAAGGTATATTAATTAACCAAGATGTTGTTGACTAATCGATGTAAATTATATATGTATACTAGCGAGCCCGGCGGACATTGTCCCGCCCTGATAATAATAAAAAACCTTGACAAAGTATATACATAAATTTTCCTCAGGAACCATTTTATCTTCTGGTGAAAACCGCATGAAAACCCGTTCAGTAGTTTTTGAGTTTATCGCGAACAGACAGACAGACGTATAAGAAGTAATTTAGGTTATTCTATTTTAGATTAGCTGTTACCCGCGACTTCGGCCGCATGAAATTTAACAAAAATATGTTTTTCACTCTAAACATGTGCGTAAGCCGTGCGTTGTACTGGACTCCAAGAATAAATATAATTGAAATTCATATATCTGTATGTATGTATGTTTTCTGAATAAAATTGATTTTTTGGTCATCTTAGTAGCCATTTTAATTATATTTACCGAGATTTCGTCTGCATAACTCAGTAACCATAGTAACATATAAGAATATTGTATCAAGTTCAATGAGCACTATTTAAATTGTCAAATATTAAAAACTGCTTAGACAGATATAAAGGTATCTTGATTTATACTTATTTAAGATTTCAAGACGTCAGTTCATTCATTATTTACAATTCAACAGTATAATTATTAAGAGTAATTTTAAAGATAGAAGGGGTATTTCTAATACGATATTAGACCATAAACGTATTACTTATTGTCTATATGGACATACTATATCATTATCTATCTTTAAATAATTTTTTCATTAGTTCCTTATACAGTGTAAGTGAGCACTGAGGTAGTTATATGGTGGCATAAGATTCTAAATATTTGCTGATAATAAGCCACATTTGACACGCTGTTAGTATTTATGTATCTAATGCATACGTTACATGTTACTGCAAGTAGCGTGCGTGTCGTACTTACATTTATTTTTAAAGTACATAGTCTCACAAATGTATATCTCTTTAATATAATTTAAAAAAACGCGTGCGGAACTGCGGGTACACCTAGTTTTTAGCTTTATGCTTAGAAGAAGATAGATAGATGTATAGAAGTAGATTTTTTTTTCGAACTGACTACGCTATTGACCCACCAAGGTCTTAACAGCTTCACTGGACTACGTAGAAGAAGATGAGTAAGTAGAAATGGAACATAACATACCTGAATTTCGTCTACGTAGGCAAAATCCAAAACTCTTCTCCATTTGAAGGGTATTTCGCTTGTTACTCTATAAGTAGAAGTCACGCCTGCTACTTCTACATTTGTGTGAGAATTTAAGAAGTCATCGATTGATTTCGTAGTACTTAATCCGAGGAACTCCATTAATTTGCCTGTTGTGCTTCTTAAATCCAAAGCTAAATCCTCGTAACGGAGCACCCTGTAATACGTATGTTATGTATGTAAAGAATTAATAAAGAGCTAATAATTATACAGGATGTGTAATAAATACTATGAATTTGTTCGAGTACATCTTAGTGCATTGTTGATCTATCATGAGTTAACTTGAATTGTTAACATACATAATTTTTCGTTTTAATTCAGTCTATATTATAGCATGAAAATATCTTCACTTTCAATTAATGTGTACTATGCAAGTTGTGTTTACTTAAGAAATTGTACATCGTAGTTAATGATTAAAATAATAATTTTGTATTTAGAATAAGCCGATGTAACAATTATTGTAAGCCTATTAAATAAATAAATGCGCTTTTATTTTGCAAACAGCGATCCAAGTATACTACATTTATCACATTAAGATGATGTGATAAATTTACAGTAAAATTGCCGACAACCAATGCGTTAAGAACACGATAGTATATCTCCTAAGGATAAGGTAGAGCCACGCTGATGCTATTACTGGTTTCAGTATGAATGGGTCGGCTCGTCCCTGGTAGTGCCATCCTCTCACAGAAAACCGACGTGAAGTAACAGTGCTTGCATTGTTGCGTTTCGTTCGGTCAGTGAGAGCGCCGCATAACCCACCTCCCCTCCCTCTACCCCACTCCTCCGCCCCCAACAACAGCCTGGCAACTCACTTGCGACTCTGCTGGTGTTGCAAGTGTCTATGGATGATGGAGAACACTTAATATCAGGTGACCCAACTGTCCTATGATATAAAAAAAAACCAAGACTAATGGTTTATATTTTTTATATATTATTAAAAAAGCTAAAAGGTAATTACCAGCCTGATTCGATAAATATAGTATAAACTTCTTATCCAATTAAATATGTACGTCAATGTGGAGATTTAATATAGTTAAAATGTTAAAAAAAAAACATTTTAATACAGACTCTTTTCCACAATCTCACCTGATGTTAAATAAAGATGTGGCCGAAGGTGGTAAGCATGCTAAATTTAGAGGAACTGGCCCTTAAGTGCCACAGCCGGAATACACCTATAAATGCTTAACTTACTACAACTTACTATAACTCAAGGGTAATAAACAGCATGCGATTTTGATGAATATTTTATATTTATACTAGCAGACACGGCCACGCGTTGCTGTCGTTCAGTTATTAGATGAAGAATTAAAATTATGATAAACTATTTGGTATTATGGGGTAATGAGCCTGCATAAAAACTTGATATAGAAAAACCGAGGTTACATAGTAAATAAATTAACAGAACACGTGTATAAAATAAGTTGGAGTTGAAAAAGAAATTCAAAATTAAGACGTGGCACCATCTCTGTGATATCTATAACAGGCGGTCCTACAGCTTTCTATTAATAAACTTATTTAAAGCGCCATCTTTTCGTGTATCATAAAACTTACAATAATAACAATAATCGACATTGACAACCATATAATTTGTAATTAAAAAAAAGTGTGTGTGTACTTATGTACACGCGTTAGTAGTTATACTTATTTGGCGTAACAAGTAAAAATCTTTTCAAAAGTTTTACCTTTCGCCTTATTCTACGTTTATAGAAAAAAACGACACTAACAATAGAAAAAGTTGACTATAGCTAACTTCAGGGTGTCGGTTTTTCGTGACGGTGTGCGCGCGCATCGTAAAAATTTACTTTCATCATTTTTCCATAATGCGCCAAAAGAAGTATAACTCCAAAATATTGAGACCATTAATCAGAAATTAGTAATTAACTTAATTAAAAAACAAAATTATACGCAAATGACAACTTTCATGAAGACCAGTTGAATAGTTTCGGAGTTCAACGTGGACAAACATCATGACACTAGATATTTATATATTTCGATAAATAGATTATGTCACATTAATACAAGATGATAATAATCGTTAATTATTTATTAGGGTTTTTTAAACGACAATTTTTTCCCGCACAAGACGCAATTTTTTTATTGAATATACCTATGTAAAATAAATTGGTTGAAAATTTGAACCCTTAATATTAACTCTAAGTACTTTCCCAGGCCATGAGATGATTTCACATTTAAAATACTGGTAAACGTTTTTTTTCACTTTTATAACTCGTCAGCACTTTGTACTATTATATCGTTCGATCTCAGGAATTACTAGGGATTGAGTGTTCTATAACAGTACCTATTGCGACTTAATTATAGCTCACACGGGCCAGCATAGGTCATTGAAGTCAAATTTAGTAGAATTCTTCTGCTTTTTTTGTACTTATTTTATTAATGGATAAAATTACAGGGAAAATGTTATGTAGATATTTGTAGGAAATTTAAGTTTCTACAAAAAAAGTCTTTCAAACCAAATCTCTAAGATCAACATTTCTGGAGATATATAGCTTTTACTTTTTGTAGCATACAATTTTAAGAATCGTTCTAACTTACGATTAACACATTTAAAGAAAAGTTTAATAAAACCAACTAACATTAATCTGCCTGGATATTGTTTCATTAGACGACCAGCAGCAACATAATCGCTGATCATATCCGCACAGATGATCTTCGGATCCCAGCAGTCTGGTGCGGGCCGGCAGAAATTGCAATACCGTCGCGATTGCTTCACCGCACGTGGATCACGTATTAGCAACACGACCTTCACATTGAGTCTGTATCAATGAAATATTATATAATTAATAGAGATGCCCAAATGCAAGACTAAGACAAGACTTAGCTAGGTCTTACGTTAATATACCTAGTCTTGGTCTCGGTCTCGAGTCCTGCAAGTCTCGCAATTACTTATTAGCCTTTTGCTGTACATTGAACGCTTTAGTTTAGATATTAAAACGATGTTAGGTTAGAAACCCCGAAACGAGCGTCTGTTTACTTTGATTCGGTTAGATTTTTAATATAGGTTTTGCTATAGATGCAGTTTTGTCACCAAGCGACTGAGTAACAAAATGGGTGGTTGGTATTTTCAGAAATAGCGTCGTCTGAAGAAGATTTGAGTCCTTGCGAAAGAGCTGGAACTTTCGATGAAGAAAATATCGTGATGAAACTATAGGATGGTGATACTACAGGACGTCTATTACTATCGATATTGGAACCAAAAACTCAATAATATCCAACGCTCCGTTTGAATTAACAATGAAACCATAGGAGTCTTGTTCTTGCTCAAATCTTCCAAGGGTCAGTCATGGTCTTGGTTTTTCTATAATTAGGTGGTCTGGGCATTGCATGACCGATGTTGTTGCGCAACTAATAATTAATTACAGACATCGATTCTATAATTAGACGGTCTTGGTATTGGTCTTGAGAAAATGGAAAAACAAGTCCAAGACCGATTTTGGGCAACACTAATAATTAATTACAGACGTCGATAATAATTCTGATATTAAATATCAGCCCTTTAAACAAAAAAAAAATGTTTAAAATTTGCTACAACTATATTTATGGGTCTTTTATTCTTTTCTTAGTAATAGTAATCTAAAATTTCTATTCTAATGTAAAACAACATTATGAATATCTAATATTTAAATGTTTATCTACTCTTAATACTTATTGTTTCGTTGTGTCGTCATTTGAATTAAGTGTAATTAGACAATAACAATAAATTTTACATTATGAGCAGGTTTACGGTAACATAATTGTTTTGTGCATTAAAGAATGATAATAAAGTGTATATATAATTTTAATTGTCATTAATCGTGGGTCAATTATTGTCAAAACATATTGTAACATGAAATCGATTTCGTGTCTCTACCTATATGTGTTACCTGATTCCTTCGAAACTGATTATGATACGGTTTTCTCTATCATTTAGATAATTATTTTCGATAGGATTATATATAATACGTATATATTAAACTTACATAAAGTAGAGAAAAATCAATGTATTCTATAGAACTCGTAAGAAGAAGTTTTTGGGCTCTTACATTGCAAACGTTGGTTAAACCTTATGACAAATACCAATATAATGTACTATGGGATTGTACACTTTAAAAGTACTCGCAAAAAATATGCCTATGTATATAAAATATGGATATGTATGTGAATATGGGTATGTATGTATACTTAACTGTTTATCATCTAATATTTCTTTGACGAGCCGTAATCTGAATCTCACAACCTTCATACTGTGAAAGGGGAAAAGTCTACACATTCTTCCCGTAAAATTAGAATCAAAACACAACCCATTGTTACTTTTACAATGTTCCCATAATCTTGCGTTATGTCTGAATTGGTCCAAATAACTTCTTCCATAGTTAAAGTAATCTTCCATCCCTTCGTACGTACACTTGAACATGTTTTTGATAGTATTTACAGCTTTATTCCCGACAGGGGGACCTCTTATCGTCATAATTTTGTAGTATGAAAACGGTTCGTAGTGATAGAAATTGCCAGGCATCGAATTTAATAACTCGCCGAGAAAAGTGCTTCCTGATCTCCAAGCAGATATTATTAAGCTTCTAACAGGTTGGCCGCCGGCTTCCATGATCAAATCTTCTATTTTACTGGCAGCAGAATAATTATTACTTCGAAGTTCATGTCTAATTTTTCTACGAGTTCTCTCTAATAACTTCTCCGTGTGTGAAGAGTTGTTATAAGAAATCATCGGTTCCGACTGCAATAATATTTCCTCTTCTTTTTCGTAAAATTTGAGATTCCTTATAACAGTGGGGTTTTCTGTGCAACAGTTCGTGTTATATGAATATTGATTTATATAAGTAATCAAAAGGAAACTGATACTAAAAGCAAGTAATATGAAATAATATTTGACTCGCTTTAACATCGTTAATAATGTAAGTTACATGAGACTTAAAATAAATAAAAATATAAAGATGTCGAAAACTATACAATAAGAACTACTGAACTGTTGCTAGTCCGCGATGGAAATGCCGCCCGAAAACAATCTCTGTTATAATTGTAAACATTAAGTCGGTAAACATCTTGTTCAATGGACGTAGCGAGATTGTAGCTGAAGGGGCACTTGTCCTAATCAGTACTTAGAGTCGATACATTTTTTTAATTACTTTTTTTTTTTTTTAACGGGGGGAAATCCCTTTTGGATACGCCACCCTCCCGGGGGAGAGGGTGGGTTATGTCCGAGTCGCACGGACTAAAACCCCACGGTGTACCGACAGACCGTTTTGTGGGGGCGGCAAGGGATCGTTCGAGCTAATCAACCTTGTAGAGCCGCCCCCACGGTCCGCCCGGCGGAAGGTGACCGCCGGGCTCCTACCTATAGAGGGACAGACCGGGTACACACCGGCTGCCCCCCCTCGTCCGCCGGACCCGTGCAATGAGGAGATGGGCCCCCCGGCCCATCCCCTCAGGTCCGGCTACGGTGGCAGGAGGAGTTGGGCGAAGCGCCTTCTCCTCCTGCCTGTTCTCCTTTGGCGGAGACGGCCACTTTGAGGGTCTGCCTCGCGGGCCCTCTCCGCCTCCTCCTTCTGCGAGATGACCTCCTCGCAGAAGGAGGCCATCGCTCGCCAAGCCTGTTCGCTGCCGAGCATGGCCGAAACCACGCTCGGCAGCGATAAGTCCGCTCCCACGGCCGCCACCAGGATGCGGCGCTGCTCCCCCCACGCAGCACACTCAGACAGCGTGTGCTGCGCGGTATCTTCCTCAGCGCCGCACTCGTGGCAGGCGGCCGTCGGCTCCCTGCGTGCGATCCGGTGCAGGTACCACCCGAAGCAACCGTGTCCAGTGAGTACCTGCACCAGTCGGAACGTCAGGGAGCCCCACTCCCTGGCAGTCCACTCCCGCAGGACCGGGCGGACGGCGTCCACTGTAAACCGCCCAAATCGATTTTTTAATTACTACATTTATTTTACTTATAACAGAATAAGTTATCTTAAGTATATCCAGTTTTCTTTCTATTGCAGTCTCTCCAGAAGTAAAACCTAGTTACGCCTCTGCGTATATGGAACATTACATAGTGTAAAACAAAGTCCCCCACCGCGTCTGTTTGTCTGTCTGTTCGCGATAAACTAAAAAACTACTGAATGGATTTTCATGCGGTTTTTTAGCAGTGGATACAGTGATTCATGGGGAAGGTTTTAGTATATAATTTGTCAAGATTTTTTTTATAGTCAAAGCGAAACAGCGTCTGCCGGGCCCGCTAGTTTAGAATAAATAGATTATTAACAGGACACTAGATAACGGTTAATCACAGTACTAATGTTTTAGGACATAATGACAATGTCTGCAATACTAAATGATTGTCATAAGAGAACATAATTTTATAGACACGGCCACCGGTATTTGTGCGTACTTAGATAATTACGGTACAAATGATAAACTACCATCTATTTTCTTTTATTGTATTTGCAAAAAAGCACAACCTTGGAATCTATTCATGCAGAATCACGAATAAAACTGTATAATTACATTACGTGTGACTTAAAAAGGGAATAATGCAACCTCTTTCTACATTTTATTTTTTAATTTTCAAATATCAGCAAATTCGCGAAAAAAATGTCAATTACATACGTAGAAATCATTCGATATATATTTAAGGGATATTATGTAAGTTAAAATTACAGACTGAGTCATTTACATCTACATATCATAAATATATCAGTTATAATTACTTATTTGCGTATGTTAATGGAGGCCATATTGACAAGGTAACGGAATGATTATCCAATGAACTGCGAAATATGAGTATTATTTTCACTTTTTTTTATATATTTCAGTGAAATTCGAAATAAACGTACATGTTTATTAGTGGCTTTAAATATAATAGGTGTAATGGGTTGTATCGGAGCGACAATTGTTCTCATTCTGTGGGCTCAAAGTAAGTAAAAACACTTTGAACGGCATCTATAACGTCCGCCCACACACATATTCGTAATTAAAAAGCAATTAATTGTCGGTATTGATATGAATAAATAGGCATGACATTAGAATTCATCTCTGTCTCATAACGAAGAAGATGAAACCAAATATTCTCTTTATAGTACGACCAAGTAATTAAATAGAATGGGAACTGTACATTAGTGAGTCAAACCTGTAAATATTTTTGAATATCTCTTCGCTGTGTTCCATCCCACTCACTTTTTTGTATGGAGATTCTCTATTTGGGATAGATATTTTTTCGCTTTACAGTACGTTTTTTCAAATATTTTTTTTATACAAACAATGACCTAACAATTACACACAACAACAAAACAATTAGCTAAATAGTTGCAGCCGTTCTAAAGGAATGCGATTACATACGGCACTAATTTTTATTTATATAGCTTGAACTGCCCGTGGGTAGTTCGGTGAAGCTGTGAAGACCCTGTCGGGTCAATAGCGTAGTCAGTTCAAGAAAAAAAAAAACTTCATCCGCGTAGAATAGTTACTTTGGGCTAACTAACACATAGTGGAAGCTCTCAAAAGGAAAAATAACCCCGATTTTGAAACATTATACGTTGGTGTGTTCCGCTCCTTTTGTTTTTTTTTTTTTTCGAACTGACTACGCTATTGACCAAGCAAGGTCTTAACAGCTTCACCGGACTACCGCTCCTATTGATTTTAGCGTGGTGATATATAGCGTATAGCCTTCCTCGACAAATGAGCTTTCTAACACTGAAATAATTTTTCAAATTGGACCAGTAGTTCCCGAGATTAACCCCTACAACCTCACAAGCTTTACCTCTTTATAATATTAGTATAGAAAATAGATATCATACATTTATATCTATTAATAGAACGTAACATCTAATTAATAAAGAAACGACTTGTAAAACCATGAATTCCTTATAAAGTATGAAATATGTATGTATGACTACGAAATAAATTTTGAAAATTAATTATTTATAGTGATTAAATATGCTCGGTAGGTATCAATATGATGTCGCCGACCCACGGCTTATTATCGTACCCAGATTCAAATTTAACGTCACATCTGTGCAATAAATACCGCCTCATTATCAAAATTCTGCATAAAGTGGATAATATACGATATAATAATAAAATTGTATATCGAAATATACAATTTTTAATGTATGAAATTACTCATTTATAGCAGAAAATTTATTATAAACAGGTTAATTACATAAAAAATATCTTTTGTACTAAGGATTATTGATAAGTTATAAATTGCAATATAATATTTTTATTTCCTTACATAATAACGTTTTTGATATGCCAATTGGTAAGTTGAAGTCTTCACAACCTAAGCATTGAAGTACTTTTACCGTTATTGGGAACTCCCGAGTGCCCCTAGTGTAAATCTAGAACATTATAATAACTACATTTTATCAATATTCATATACATATTAATAATCCTGTTGTTCTGTTTGTATATTTATTGTTTCTTCCAAATTTTCCAATCGATATCGGTAATAACATTTATTGTCACGAAAATGCTGTTAAAATATTGTCTGTGTCCGGAGTAAAATTAAAAACTACTTGCCGATCTTTAAAAAATCTTGTATATACCAAGTATGTATATGTCATTCTGCACTTCACAATCTTATCTTTATATATAAATTTCTTCTGTACGTGTATATGTCATTGAACTCCTCCTAAACGGCTGGACCAGATTTTGATTTAATTTTGTGTGCGTGTTTCAGTGGATCCGAGAATGGTTTAGATCCACAATTGGACCCGGTAGGTGGCACTGCGGTTGACTTTTAGGATTTTTTTGTTTTCAAGACAGGTCAATATGCGCCGGGCCCGCTATTAAAGTATAATATGTTAGTGATAATAATACTTTTAGAATAGTAAAAATAGAAAAAAAAAATTCTGAGCCGATTTTCATAAAAATACAAAATGTCAATTGAAAATTGATAAGCGGTTAAAATTACCATTAATACTTTTGGAAATAGCAAGGTATACATATACTCGAACTCTAATTAAATAATGACTTTACAATAATTACTACATGGACAAGGGTGCGGAGTCGCAAAGACAGTTAATTTATAATTACATTATCACATTAACTTTTAAGAGACGTACTTCAAGCTCATAGGCCTCTTCCCGAAGCTTCCTTCCTTCCTTCCATATCTTCATATGCGCATAATCACCACGCCAATCGCCACACGAAGTATAGACGATTTCAGACGCGGAGAAATACTTTGTATGTATGTAAATGTATCTTCAGACATATTGTGTTTAAAACATGTCACAGGCTCGGATTTCCTCACGATGTTTCCCTTCACCATTAGCCGATAATGTTACCAATTTAAATGAGTAAATAAATGCAGGCGAATTCCGAGACATTTGTGAAGCTGTGAAGGCCCGTCAGGTCAATAGTGTAGAATTTGTGAACATCGAATTGATCGCATATACACGTGCACGCATACACGCTTATACATGCAAGTGGAAGGGTTTTATTTTTTTCCCTTATCAAACTGAAACAGTTTAGAATATTATCCGATACGAAATATATATAAGGGTTGTTGAGGTATGTATGCTTGGTGCACATATATGTTTCAACAACTCATATATGTATGAATAGTTAGCTTAGCTTAGCTCAGATAGGTCGCGAATTGCATGTATCAGGCAACAGCCAAAGCCGAGGTGTCCCGCGCAACCTTGAGCTAGTTGTCAAAATAAAATCGGCTGAGTGCCTTAAGCGCTCGCCTTAGTAGTCCGGTGAAGCTGTTAAGACGTTGGTGTGTTCCGCTCCTTTTGTTTTTTTTTTTTTTCGAACTGACTACGCTATTGACCAAGCAAGGTCTTAACAGCTTCACCGGACTACCGCTCCTATTGATTTTAGCGTGGTGATATATAGCGTATAGCCTTCCTCGACAAATGAGCTTTCTAACACTGAAATAATTTTTCAAATTGGACCAGTAGTTCCCGAGATTAACCCCTACAACCTCACAAGCTTTACCTCTTTATAATATTAGTATAGAAAATAGATATCATACATTTATATCTATTAATAGAACGTAACATCTAATTAATAAAGAAACGACTTGTAAAACCATGAATTCCTTATAAAGTATGAAATATGTATGTATGACTACGAAATAAATTTTGAAAATTAATTATTTATAGTGATTAAATATGCTCGGTAGGTATCAATATGATGTCGCCGACCCACGGCTTATTATCGTACCCAGATTCAAATTTAACGTCACATCTGTGCAATAAATACCGCCTCATTATCAAAATTCTGCATAAAGTGGATAATATACGATATAATAATAAAATTGTATATCGAAATATACAATTTTTAATGTATGAAATTACTCATTTATAGCAGAAAATTTATTATAAACAGGTTAATTACATAAAAAATATCTTTTGTACTAAGGATTATTGATAAGTTATAAATTGCAATATAATATTTTTATTTCCTTACATAATAACGTTTTTGATATGCCAATTGGTAAGTTGAAGTCTTCACAACCTAAGCATTGAAGTACTTTTACCGTTATTGGGAACTCCCGAGTGCCCCTAGTGTAAATCTAGAACATTATAATAACTACATTTTATCAATATTCATATACATATTAATAATCCTGTTGTTCTGTTTGTATATTTATTGTTTCTTCCAAATTTTCCAATCGATATCGGTAATAACATTTATTGTCACGAAAATGCTGTTAAAATATTGTCTGTGTCCGGAGTAAAATTAAAAACTACTTGCCGATCTTTAAAAAATCTTGTATATACCAAGTATGTATATGTCATTCTGCACTTCACAATCTTATCTTTATATATAAATTTCTTCTGTACGTGTATATGTCATTGAACTCCTCCTAAACGGCTGGACCAGATTTTGATTTAATTTTGTGTGCGTGTTTCAGTGGATCCGAGAATGGTTTAGATCCACAATTGGACCCGGTAGGTGGCACTGCGGTTGACTTTTAGGATTTTTTTGTTTTCAAGACAGGTCAATATGCGCCGGGCCCGCTATTAAAGTATAATATGTTAGTGATAATAATACTTTTAGAATAGTAAAAATAGAAAAAAAAAATTCTGAGCCGATTTTCATAAAAATACAAAATGTCAATTGAAAATTGATAAGCGGTTAAAATTACCATTAATACTTTTGGAAATAGCAAGGTATACATATACTCGAACTCTAATTAAATAATGACTTTACAATAATTACTACATGGACAAGGGTGCGGAGTCGCAAAGACAGTTAATTTATAATTACATTATCACATTAACTTTTAAGAGACGTACTTCAAGCTCATAGGCCTCTTCCCGAAGCTTCCTTCCTTCCTTCCATATCTTCATATGCGCATAATCACCACGCCAATCGCCACACGAAGTATAGACGATTTCAGACGCGGAGAAATACTTTGTATGTATGTAAATGTATCTTCAGACATATTGTGTTTAAAACATGTCACAGGCTCGGATTTCCTCACGATGTTTCCCTTCACCATTAGCCGATAATGTTACCAATTTAAATGAGTAAATAAATGCAGGCGAATTCCGAGACATTTGTGAAGCTGTGAAGGCCCGTCAGGTCAATAGTGTAGAATTTGTGAACATCGAATTGATCGCATATACACGTGCACGCATACACGCTTATACATGCAAGTGGAAGGGTTTTATTTTTTTCCCTTATCAAACTGAAACAGTTTAGAATATTATCCGATACGAAATATATATAAGGGTTGTTGAGGTATGTATGCTTGGTGCACATATATGTTTCAACAACTCATATATGTATGAATAGTTAGCTTAGCTTAGCTCAGATAGGTCGCGAATTGCATGTATCAGGCAACAGCCAAAGCCGAGGTGTCCCGCGCAACCTTGAGCTAGTTGTCAAAATAAAATCGGCTGAGTGCCTTAAACGCTCGCCTTAGTAGTCCGGTGAAGCTGTTAAGACCTTGCTGGGTCAATAGCGTAGTCAGTTCGAAAAAAAATTCGAATTGATGGTATAAGATGTATAAAAGTTTATCGAATCTATAGTGGTCGTGTGGTTTGATCAATGGAATATCAAATTAAATGTTAATATATAAAAAAAAACCTAACTCTGTTATAATTTCAGAAATAATATTATCTGAATCAGACACAGTGGCTATAATTAACGACTACATTGCAAATTATCGTAACACGTCTGGAGGCATAGCAGGCCACAGTACTCTACATGAATATATTTTGTTAAATATCTTGTCATTGTAATTTTAAATAGAGTTTTCAAAATAAATAAGTATATGGTGCTATAATTAATGTAATTTTTCTTTCAATATACACTTCGACTAAGCGATCCTTCGTTCTTCGGCGCGACCGGTTAGTCGATAACAACATTTTTACAGGATAATTATCTCGAGAAACGCAAAACTGATATACACTCAACATCAAATGATTTTAGCAAAAACGAACTGGTTTAAGAAATTAATCACGCCCTGCCACGAAGTCCGGCCCTCGTTCAGCACCTCGACCTACGATAACCAGTTACGTAATTATTAACATTGAAAATCATCACTTTAAAATTTAACATTCAATCTAGGCGTGATTTTTTACGTTTAAAAGTATCGTTCTCATACTTTTAAAAGTTGTCGAACAAACTTTAACCAAGGTTCTCTTTGTTGTATATTAGTATTTGTTTTGTTATTATTATTTTATATGTTAAATGCGACCGTGAAATAACACAGGATCGAAGGGTGTCACCCTTTACGGAAGTATGTGTATTAACTAATGGTGCGTAGTTCGATGTGTCACTGTAAGTAATGTAAGCGTAGTAAGCGAGACAGTGCGAGGTGATAGAAAGAGACACGGTATTTTTGCATTACTGCAATATTTGAATGCAATAACTCTGCTTTAATAATTTATCTCCTTAAATCTAGTATAAAAATGTTTGTCGCTTTATATGCATTAATTTCTTGTACGAATATATGTGGGTCGTCTTATTTATACGATTATGTAATACTTAAAAGTTATGGCAAATTTAAAGGAGTTAAGCATTTCGATTTTAACTTTTATGGTAGACAAGTGTTTGCCCACAATCATAGGCATGTCGATAAATATTTTCAACATGAAAGTCTGTAACTTATGTTTTAAACATTCAAATACTAAAAGAATAAATTTCTATTTACTCATAGCTATGTAACTAAGTAGACAAAGAAAACATTGAATATGTAAAACACTACATATACCTGGGGCAACTAATATCATTCAAGGACCAAACTGACTTAGAAATAGAAAGAAGGGTTTCGTGTGCTTTGAAAAGATACTGGTCTCTTAAGGAAATATTTAAAAGTAAAATCTTCTCCGTGACTGACAAGAAGAAAGTATTTGACTCGTGTATTCTACCATGTCTCACGTATGGTTGTCAAACGTGGGCGCTGTCTCAAAAGCATTACTTAAAGTTAAGAACATGTCAAAGGGGAATGGAAAGGAGTATGTTGGGAATCTCACTAAAAGACCGAAAAAGAGCTCAAGAAATAAGATCGACAACAAAAGTACAAGACATAATAAAAAAAGTTAAGCAACTAAAGTGGCAATGGACAGGGCATATGACAAGAGATACTATGATAAAATGGATAAAAATGATCACGGAATGATACCCACGAGATGGTAAAAGGAAAAGAGGGAGACAAATTAAATGATGGACAGACGATATACAGAAAGTGGGTGGTTTGGTCTGGCAAAGAGAAGCTAATGATAGAAAAAGTTGGAAACAGCTGGAAGAGGCCTACGTGTCAAGTGGCACGCTGATTACTACAATAGATAACCTGATGTGCTAGGCTAAAGTAAAAAAAATATGTATATATTGAATATAGTTTCAGCAATAAAGGCTATGATAATAATAATAATGTAACTAAGGATTTAGACGTACACCTTCAATGCAGCTTACTGGTGTATTAATTCTTTAGGTACAATCCTCACCAATCTTTTTGGCCGCTCTGATATAAACAAAGTTCATGCTTGCGCATAATATTGTCAAGAGTTTAATACAAAACAAAGTTAAATTATGAATATAGGAAACTAGAATTTGCATTAATTTATCCTTAAGTTATTTCAATGTTATTCATATAAAATTTGTGTTCTGAGAAATTACACTCGGAGCTGTCAAAAAGTTTGGTGCGGAATGTACCTACTACATCATTATTAAACTCTAATACAGAGTAATCCTATTCAACTTCATTGGAGCCCATTACACTATACATTATAGGTATACTCGTAGTTAAATAATATTTTAAATATACCAGGTAACTGTGTAAAGTTTAACAGGGCCTTCAATCGTAGGGTAGTTCATGGTCACATTTAACATATAAAATAATAATATCAAAACAAATAGTAATAAACAAAAAGAACCTTAGTTAAAGTTTGTTCTAAAACGATAGTTTTAAACGTAAAAAAATCGCGCAGAGCTCCAATGAACAAAATTCAAGGGGCGCTTTTCAAGGTTAATCATTACGTAACTACTTATCGTGGGAACGCCGCACGGTCGAACGGGAAGCGGTGCGCGGCTCGAGGTGCGGGAGGCGGGCCGGACTACGTGACAGGGCGTAAATAATTTATTACACCAGTTCTTTTTCGCGGAAATCAGCTGATTTTGAGTGTATATCAGTTTTGCGTTTCTCGAGATAATTAGGTAAAATATTAATCACCTATTTTTTAATTGTTTTAGAATGAGAAGCAAGTAATGAGTAATCCGTGAGAGTATTGAAATTGTTTAACCAGTCATACCGTAGATATACTTTTAAGCACGATCATAGTATCTGCTTGCAAATTTTAATTGTACCGAAAGTTTACTAATGGTGGGTAGTTAGACCTGACGCTATTAGTGTAGAACGAGATGAACTAACGTGCAAGAGAGATAAAATACGAGTTGATGGAAAGAGATGACAATAGGAGCGTGGGTTTAATAAAAAAATGAAACAACAAATTCATTTATGTAACTTTAATAACTTCAAATAAGAAGACTGATACAATTGTTTTGCAATAATAACGCCGGCCGTGCTATTGTTTATTACAATCTACGTAGTAAAACTTCGTCATTTTGATTCACTCAATCGTAACACTTAACCTAATAAGGCTTACCCTTAAATTCTACACAGCTCTCACTTTTCAAAGAAAATCTTTCATACATATTAATTTTCATGCAATTACTTACTATTTTATTGCTTGTAATTTTAATAATGCACGATCATGAGAAATTAACAAACTTATAATTCAATTTATATCTAATAAAAAAATAACTATATTAAAATTATATTATTCTAATAAATGTACTACAAATAGTCACACCCAACAACAACCGAATATCTATTACAAATATATAGGCAAATATATATAACACATAAAATAAAACTATTTTTTTTACATTTCCCGCCAAACTTTTGGACCGCTCTGAGTATAGGTAGATGCTCAGAACTCAAATTTAAATATATAAAACCAAATGCTCAGTCAACGTCTCAAAAGCGTCCGCATAGAGTGAGCGCACAATTGAGAATGGACTCAGTTTTGGACTCTTTGTGCACTGCTTTGTAAAAAACAACTTTAAATAATTCGCGTAAGGTTGAATTTGCAAAAACATAAGTTTATAGTATACTTAAACTACTTGGGTATATCGGCGAGTTTTTGAGCGTTACTTTTATTCGAGACTGTATGTACATCTTAGGTTTTTATATATCAATAGTATAAATACGTGTTATATTATATGTATATACCTATAATAAAAGTTTCACTTTCTTTTGTATTAAATTCTTGACTATATTATCAGTAATTAACTTACAGCTATATTCAGAGCGGCCAAAAAGATTGACGAGGTACGCTAAATGCGATATTCATGATTATTTTAAAACAATAATTAAATGAATACAAAAGTTGTAATAATGTATAGAAGTTACCTTATAGATAAGAAAATCTACATTAAACCCAGCCAGCCACCAAACCCGCTATATGTATAATTATTATGAACGTATCTAGAATATAACCTACATGCAATTCAATGCACCCTATCTATTATCACTACCATTATTCCGTTAAGGCATGAATGAATATTATCGTATTGTCAGATCTATTAGGAAGCATTTTTACTTAATTAGTAGTAATTGATGGATCATCAGTAACTTCAAATAAGCTTGTGTATTCGCGCATTGCATTATTATAAAACAATGACTTCCTATGTACACTAGACATGCTCAAATAGTCGGCAATAAGTAAGTAATAAGCATAGTATTGTTTAAACTAATTGGCCTTACATACGCAAAAGGGGAGGTTCCCTATTATTTTATGACGTCATTATGTCAACAAAACAACAATCAAGAAATAGTACTTAGTAAATGTGAATTTCGGTCGCGTACTACGCTAGTGTTGGTTTCATTTTCAAATTGCTTGTCTAGTGCACACATAGACGTCATTGGTGTAAAATCTCGAAATGAGCGAAAATCTACATTCTAAATGTTTATCAATTTACTGTCGATTCTGATAAATGACCCTGAACACCAAGTAGTATAAGGGTATATAATATATTTCCATACTAACTATACGTTACACACACCTTACCTATATAGGCCATAGTGAACCCCGTTTACAATAAGTATACTGCAATAGTAAATACTTAGCACATTCACTCTTCTCAAAACGTTTAGCGTATAATGTGTGCGCTATATTCATCACAAATAAACCCTTTCACTATATGAGAGTATAATATGTCATGGTCTGTTATTTCGTATAAAAACTAGAATATAAATATTTGAGTTTTTTTAAGCATAATTACTGACTGCAATATGCTGTAAGTATTCATTGACATATAAAAACCCAAAACGCACAGTCTCGCTCAAAACCGTCCGCAAAAACCGCCCAATATACATAAGTTTTTTTTTTTATTGTTGCACGGCAAAATGACTTCACTGTGCCTTATGGTAAGCACAGTACAATCCAAAAACAACGGCGACCACCGAGTGACACACTATCGATCGCCGGTCGCCGCTGTCATGCCGGCCTGCGAAAAGCTGGATATGCACAGGCTGATCCCGAAACGCGACCCACAGAAGCAAATCACTATGACGCGCTTTTTCGCCATATACATAGTGGTTGCGACCGATTCAGGCTGTAAAACCCTACCACCCCGCTTTCGCCATTGTCTCGTTCGTTATTCAGCAGGGTGCAGGTGAGGTTGGCTTGAATGTCTCCAGTCTTAGATGTTATTATGTTATTACGTGGTTATAGTTATGCGATAAACTTATGATTTTGCTAATTCAACCTTACCCGAATAATTTAAAGTTGTTTTTACAAGGACGCAAGCGACGCGAGACTATTTGAAATGACTGCATAATTTAAAATTGTGCACTCATTTTTGTGTGCCGTCTGTGAGACGTTAAGTGTGCATCTTGGGTTTTTGTATATCAATGTATTACATATATGTACATAACATAACGTTTTTGTTACTGTGTAGTACAAGATATAAAAAATAAAAAGTAACATATATTATACGGCATAAAAATAAAATAAAATCAATTCATAACTTAAAATTAAAAACGCAATATACAATTGTCATGAAGGAAATCTAAATTTAATTAGTGTATATATATATATACGAGTATAGTTTTGAAAGTTTATTATATCTCTTCATGTAATTCAAATGTGTTAAAAAAATCGATATTTTTTATAGCATATAATATACAAAAAAAAATAGATTTTCAGAATTTTCTACGATCTGTGTTTTTTTCTTTCGGACTGACTACGCTATTGACCTACTAAGGTCTTAACAGCTTCACCGGACTACAGATCTGAGTTCTTAATATTATAAACTACGGGTAGTAGTTGTACCATGCAATGTTTTTCTATATAAGATGCTGGGGAAAAATGTCACATTCAACCATAAAAATAACTAATGTATTTTATAACATTTTTTTTATACATAATTAAGATTTTTTTTGTTATTACTGTAAAAATTTATAAATGCACATGTTGATATCTGTGGTAAGTTTTTTTTAATAAGTATCTCGACCTGATATCCGATGTTTTGCTGTTGGTTTTATGGTTGATTATATGTGATACAGAAAATAAATAAAAGAGAGTTTATACGAAACTATGTCATTAAGCTCTACGGATAATAATAACAATTATTATAACAGCACAGAATAACTGAAACATAATATATTCTTTATTTAATTTTGAACTATATTTTGTAATAATTAGGGTATCTTTTACCAAAATTTCGAAACATTCGTCTCAAAAATACCGATTTTTTAGCACAACTTATTAATTAACCGTACCTTCATGTGGTATTTGGAAGATAAATTAATATTTAAGAACGCAAATAATAAACTATTTACTGGCTTAAAAACTATCGCATATGTCTGATTAGTTCATTACATTAACCATGAATGTAAGTAGATAATTACATAGATGTAGTATGAATACGAAAAGGTGTAAATATTGCTAAATACTCATTCATATTATATATATTGGACTTAGTACTTTAAAATATTATTGATGATACCACAAAAACCGATACATTTTCATATTTAAAATTATTGATAATTTTGTAAATTATATACTATACGTTAAATATATAAATTACATATAATTGTTATTAGAAATATTACGAGTCATTCTTCCGTTATTCGTTGTTGTATATTAATTTTGTTGACTAGATGACTTTGATACGATATTCGAATTTTTTAATAAGCCTAATGATAAATTCACCTATTATTTTTTTATAAATCGTCTCTCTATGAAGGCTTCAAGTAAATAATTCTTAATAACTTAAGTTAAATTAGCGTCATTATTTTTTCACAAAAATATTTCATTCATATTTATAGACTGGAAGCGCGGGATTTTCGAGGAATTATTTTAAACAATATTATGCACAAAATAATATACGTGAATTAATATTTATTCAATAATTCAATTTTAAATACTATAAAAATACATTTTTTTTTCAAGATAATTTATGCACGCACCACAGAAATAAGGTATCAAACTCAAGTTACCGCGTGTGACGTCATCGTCGAGCAAATAAGGGGCCTTTCAAGTATTACGTAAACACTCGTGGGGGGGTGATTGCCTTGCCTTGATTTGCATATTTATGACGACAAAGAGGATGGGGGTTCTGGGTGGTGACTACGTCAGCAATATTTGTTTATTTAACTAGAACAAATTTAAAAATACTTATATAATTGTTTACGTAAGCATGGGGGTAAGACCATTGCTTACTTTTGCTAACCACGAGGAGGAGACCGTCCGAAATTACAAAAACTCTGCTTACGTAATACTTGAACGGCCCCTAAAATTAAGATTATTTATTTGAAAAATGTAAAAAAAATACTTTCAGTGATTCAATGTAGGAGTGTGCCCTTTGCAGAAACTCTGCTATCAGGACGCTTACAAAGACTTTCTAGTAAATAGCGTAATAATACTGTAAACGTTTATATTTAATAAACGATGACGTCACGTCTTCTGATTGGTGTTTACAATTACGTGACTCTCAAATAAATACTTCGATTTCCACAATGGAAATTCAATAATTTAGGTAATACATATATATTACAATACATATTAAAATACCAATATTCTTAAATAATTGAACCGTATATATAACCAAAAGCGACAATCTAGATCAAACCCATAGTTTAACAATAAAAATAGATAATTGTACCGACACATAATCATGGCAGACATTTTACTACCTTTGGATGAATTTAAACCAATCGACACGTGTAAGAAAAAGGTATGATGTTACATACATCTATCACCTTCATATTTTGCTTACCACCTCCTTACTTTGTCGTCTTTGATTTTGCAAAACTCAAATAATCTTTCTTAAACATACACGCAATTCTCAAATAGCAATAACTTCGTCACGAGAGAACATTCTCGAACAAGCATGACGAGTATCTGTTACGCGCGATAACTACGCCTGATTATAGCAAATACAATATTGAGGTATATATATTAAGGCGTTTTCGGTCTTGTTGATATGAATACAGGGTATGGTCGATTTTCAATGCCTCGAAAATCCTCAAATATCACGAGACTTCTTTCAAACTTACGACCATAATACATCAATCGAAATGTTAATTCAAAATTGCTAAGCTCCAATTAAAATGTAATTTTCAATTGAGATCCCACCATCGCATGAATGAATTGACACTGGCGAATTCGTATTTACGAGACGACATTATAAAAAAAGTTGAAATTGATATTCTTTCAAATAATTAATTTTAAATTCAAATGTCAGGAGAACGAATCCTACACGTAACGGTAGGACTAGTTAATTTATGCATTATTAAAAAAAACTGTGTTATTATCTTTTGTATACTTTACGTGTACGGTTTAGTGGAAACGTACGCCACTCAATATAGACGATTGTATTTTATCTCATGGACGGAGATTACGTACACTTTCCAATGAAAAACTTATTGAATTAATATATACTATAGGATTTGATATGGAACGTATATTCTATACAATCTACTTTTATTTATATAATAATACCATTGCGATATGTTTCTTGTAAATTGGTGTTTATATCAATTAAAAATCTATACGATTTAGGCCATAATACTCAATATTACATTAATACTATATATATATATATGAAATAATATACTGCTTACTACATTAATATAGAGCAAAATGGACAATTTATAACAGGAGATATTTCCTCGTTATGGATTATACAGCGATCTCTATACGGACAACAATAAGGCCTCAATATATCGTATATAATGTTGTCAACCTTTATTTGAGTAGAGTATAACGGTGGTTAAAGCTGGGAAAATGATATTGTACCGATACAAGGAGGACGTTGATTAGATTTTTTTTAATGATATACGTAATATGCACCATAGAAAAAGCATACCATGTGAAATAAAAAAAAACAAAAAGTGTGTGTATACTTATGTACACGCGTTAGAAGTTATACTTCTTTGGCGTAACAACATAAAAATCTTTTCAAAAATTTTATCTTTCGCCTTATTCTACGTTTGTAGAAAACACGACACTGACAATATAAAAAAGGTATTTAAGTAATACAAAGAAACAAAATGTTGACTGTAGGTAAATTCAGGGTGTCGGTTTTTCGTGACGGTGTGCGCGCGCATCGTAAAAAATTACTCTCATCACTTATACCCTAACGCGCCAAAAGAAGTATAACTTCAAAAAGTATTTACTGTTCGTATGAACTATAAGAACCCGAAATAATATACATTCCATTATATGTGTGGCAACCCTAGTCGTATTATGCAATAATATTGATTTAATACATTTGATAGTAATTTTTACTGAGTGAATAATAATCAAATCTTTGTAGATCGTTGAGCATCATATATCATTTAAACTTCGACGTCTTTATTACGTAAAAATTGATTGTCTGTAAAGTCGTTTTACGGACGATAATATACGCGACGCGAACACTTAGGCCGATCGCGCCTCTCTATCGCATGTTCCGCGCTCTCGCTTGCACCGAGCGCTCAGACGGAACGTGAAAATGAGTCATGGTTTTTCGTGCGTGCAACCAACGCTCATTGATTTATAAGACGTTATCGTGTCAAAATATTTCTTCTTAATTTTGTCAGAGTGGAGAAAAAGTACGTAAAAATATTTTGTTAGACAATACCAATATTTTGCGAGATCGAAAAGTTAAGAAAATCTAGTATCCGAACAAAAATTTTAGTACAACCATTTGCATCGTAAATATAGGCACAGATATCCTAAAATTGGTAATTAACAAAAACATGGCGTATTAACAATAACTAAGGGTTGACACGCATAAACGATTATAATATGTTTTTTCTGTGGTATATTAAAAAAAATCGATATACATCGTGTAATTAATCTGTGATATAAAATGACAGAGGGACAGTAGTATTACTATTCAAAACAGTGTTAATATAAAACATAACGCAGGATATTGTATACATATGATATTTTTTAACATTTATCTTCCTCTCTAAGATTAATAAAATAACGTAATATAGAATAATCAATGATTATAGCAATATTATCGTTTCATATAATTTTCCGTGTAAGCAGAGCTCTTATTATATCAGAGACCTATAATTACAAGAATAATTCACATTTAAACTAATCCTATTCGCTGGAAGTATCAAAAATCCTTCAATTCCTTGAGTATTACAACTAACCTAATTAACATAACTGGCAATAATTTAATTAACCGCCAATCGTATAGCAGTTCTTATAAAAATAATTCAAGCACAATTACCATTCCATTAACAAATAGTCCTACTTTCACATTTTTTAATATAATATGTTTCAAGCCCATAACTTTATACACAACCTATATTCATAGTGCCTATATAGAAGAGATATGTCGATTCCTATCTATAATTCCGAAAAAAATAATATGGAAAAGGTTATTTTTTCTGTGCAATTTATTACAGATGTGTGCGTTTATAAAGATTATATTACTGTTAATAAATTATCGTTCATAATGGACACTACATAGGTAAAAATACTATGCGTTTCAAATAAGAAGATAATTGTCAAACCGCCATCTTTAATTTGAACTTTCACTATGACTAGTGGGCGCCCAGTGGTCGACATTCGACCATAGTTCATTGATTTTTAAAGTTTGAATTTTATTTTATTAAATGAAAAAGGGTAATTGGAACGTAAGAGTAAAATAATACATACAGTCGATATAGCAACCTCCTTCACAACCTTTTTTGAAGTCATTTATTGACAGATGCCAAAATGTCTTTTATTTACATGTGTGTATATGTTGTGTAAAATTGAAGCAGTAGTGTAAGTAATGCTTATTTTAATTAATTTAATGTACTTCTAATGTATTTTATATAAAATAAATAGCTTTCTGCACTTCTCCTCCATATAAACTGTAACTATGCCAAATTTCACGTTCATCCGTTCGCCCAATTCCGTTAAAAAAGGATACAAAGTTTAGGCTTCACGTATTAATTAATATATATGATTATGTATGTCATGTAACTTATTAATCCCTCGGCTGATATTTTAAGACCCAAATCTCAAAATGGCGGATCATGCTTTTAAATATCTAGCCATTTCTTTTTAATTATAATTCTACCTGACATATTCTCTTATTGTTCAACTTTTTTAAATGTTGTAATAAATACGGTTTTTTTTAAACATCTGCTGCCTACGGTCTACTAACCTGCGCTGTATAAGGTCTACATTTGTTTTTTTATGGAGATTAAACCCTTAAGTTTTCGGACAATCCAAAGGTTAAACATACATAATTATTAAAATACAATTACTTAGAAACATATCTAGTGGGTTACTTGCAGTATAATTGAAATAAAATGTCTGTTGCTTGTTAATAGTACTATCAATAAGATACGTCTTAGCCTCTGGAAGCTGACATAAAGTAATTACATGTATTTAATTGACTTTATAGATATCTAAATACATCCATTTTTGAATTGTAGTATTTAAATATATTTTTTTATTTTGTGTATTAAATTTTTTTTTTATTATGTTATGTAGTTGGCATTATAATTTTGAAAAGTATTGAGTGAAGTTGTCGCAGACGAAATTATCTTCTCATTTGGAACACACAATATTAAATCATATTCGTTGGATTACGTAAAAGATTTTTAGTCTGTTAAGGAACGATACATGACTATGGAAATGCTCTCAGTCTTAAAAATTACAAAATAAAAAATCACACATTCTTAAATATTTTACAATGAAATTAAAATAATACGGTAATATAAAAATGACAAGTAACTTATTTAATACGTTTGTTCTAAGGATACTATAATGAAATGTATAGTAATAATACATTTTTTTTGTCAAGAATATAAAAATGACCAGAAAAGCCAAAATAAACGCTCTTTATGTAAAATCCCGTAATTTCCTAAACACGAGTAGGTACTATTAAGAATAATAATGGCCTTTTGGAAGTATAAAAGTTGGATTTTAAACTACCTAAATCTTAGTTATCGTCCGTTTTAGCTAAATGCAATAATTTAATTATATTTTTTTTATTATATAGTTATAAAAGTCCACCGAACGTCATTCTTTAACAGAAGAACTGATATGTGATATTAATAAGTGATATGTTTGAAGACTAAGTTCCAAGTATGTGGTTATTTTTTTTAGCTGAAATTATTTTATTAGGTCGTCAAAATTGTCTTACTTACTGATTGTCACTTAGTTGTTAATAATTCGCTCTTACCTACAGATCATATGTATTTGTTACAGTAGAAACGTATTTGGTATATATTTAGGAAACGGTTAATAAAATCGCCCATAGAACTTTATTGTACTGAAACAGAAATAAAAAAAACTTATTACATTTCTTGTATTATAGGCGATGATATTAATAACTAAGAAGATGTAGATACGTCATAGGCCTTTCGACAGCGGCTTGTTAAAACTTTGCTAACTAGCTTACTTTTGACGGTTACCCCGTCAATCCGTCCGTATGTAAGCAACATATAACTACTTCTTTTTCACCCCCGGTATTGAGAATATGCCATCCCACTTCCACATTTTATCTAAGAGAGTGTGACGTTACAATATTACTTTACGTATGTGTGCGTTATCGTGCCATTTGTTTTGTCAAAACGTCATGTAGGTAACGTATCTACAGCGTTTTAGTTATTATATCATTGATTATAGGTATCAATATACCTATAAGTAGACATGTACCTATGTACGCCAATGTACCTATGTACATGTGTACTTTTATTTGCAATGGTAATTTTAAAGTGTATACAAACATTAAAGAATTGTTTCAATTAAATCAAATTCAATACCATAATATAAAGTCCTCTTCAATCTTTTTGACCCCTCTGAATTATAGCCTTTAGTTTACACGTAATATAGTCAAGATTTTAATATTTTTATTATTATAGAAATATAAAATTCGCATCTATTTATCTAATGTTCAACGCAACAATATTCAGAGCGGTCAAAAAAAATTACGAAGACTACTAATTTTTTATGTAAGTTTTTTAAGTAAATAGTCTAGATAGTTTTATAGAAAAATTGATAGAATAATTATACTTTTTTTTTTTTAATAAAGTTGAATATAATCGCCCTTTTAACCAAATTAAGTTATTATTTAGCAGAGAATTTTAAAGTTACTTAAGTGAAAATGTAAAAATTAAGAGAAAAATTGCCTATTATAATAATAACTAGCTACTACCGGTTCCCATTGTATTTCCAATCTCGAAAAATCTTAAAAAACCTAGAACCCGGTATTACGGTATTTGCGGGGCGATAGGGTTTTACAGCCTGACTGGGTCGCAACCACCATGTATATGGCGAAAAAGCCCGTCATAGTGATTCGCTTCTGCGGGTCGCGTTTCGGGATCGGCCTGTGCATATCCAGCGATTCGCTGGCCGGCATGACAGCGGCGACCGGCGATGGATAGTGTGTCACTCGGGGGTCGCCATTGTTTTTAGATTGTACTGTTCTTACCATCAGGCACAGACCAGTCATTTTGCCGTGCTACAATAAAAAAAATACATTACAGCGTCTCCCCACCGTTTCCAATTGTGAAAACACATAGTTGGTTTAGAGAAATGACTTAGGCATATATAGAAGAAATTTTAATAAGGCAGATGTAGTAGCGCCATCTGTCATTCAGCAACATCAATCATTTCGTTTTGTTTAAAATACTAAAATCGCGAATAAAAAATTGGAGGGTGGGGTTAAAAAGGTGAATTTAAATTAAAGAAAATTTGGGGTAGTGTGTATTTTTTGATGGCAAATAAAAAAATATACAAAAAAGATAAATTTACAAAATCTGGACAGGGACACCCTTATCACCTAGAGGTAATAAAGTATACTTTACGAGCTATTCTCATACCTACCAAATATATATTTAAAATTTCATAAAAATCGGTCGAGCCGTTTCGGAGTTCGGAAACTAACACCGTGACACGAGATTTTCATGTATTAGATTTCAATCCCCTTTTTATTATATTATAGGTATATGCCTTCCTATAAATTTGAACGGATTTAAAGATATAAATGACGTAGGGTTACATGTATACTTACAAATATAAATTTACTTGTTCTTTCGGCTATACCAATATAACCATGTCCGACCGTACAGAACCGCTTTACAGTCATTGCTCGATAACATAAGGTTCTAATGGGAAAAAGTCTTTACTTGTCATATGAGACTCGTTGTGAGCAATACGATATCCCCATAAATCCATAGCCTCTTTGCATGCCATCTGGAATACAAACATCAAAAATTATATTAAATAAAAAAACGAAACAGTCGTAAGGACTGACGACAGAAGTGAAAACACAAAACAATGGAATAACTGTGTTTTCTTTTGAATTTTTAAATTAATCACCATAGAGTCTAAATTATTTAAAACTAAAACTAGCGGGCTCGGCGGACGTTGTCTCGCCCTGATAAATAAAACAGTATACATATAGCTCATAGGAAGCGTTCGGTGACGATGACGCGAGTTCCATGTGTATAAATTTAAACTATTATGATGTTATTACAAAAAAGTTAAATACGTATTGAATATTGCTTTGAAAAGGTCTCGTATTAAATGCACTGCGGTCGCTGAATGTTCGCCATCTTCCTCTTTTATCTCGCTTTCGTTAGGTTAGGTTAGACTTGCGAAAAAGAATAACGCGAACTTGCCTTGGGCGAGCGCGGTGCAATTAATACGAAACCTTTTGAAACCAAGTATTTAAAACGTTTTGTAACTTTTTTGTAATAACACAGAATTCTAAATCTAAGTTAGGTTAAAATAGTTAGTTCTAATTCTAAGTCTAAAAAAAATCATTAAAATAGTATAATTTTTAAAATTGATACTTCTTATGCGAGGCTTTTGAATTTCTGATCGGCAACATTTTTGTGTGACGAAAAGTAATGGGGGTAAATACTGTGTCGGGTAGAGTGTTGAAAACACCGGTCCTCGACCGATCACCGAAGTTAAGCAACGTCGGTCGCGGTCAGTATTGAGATAGCTAACCGCCTGGGAACACCGAGTGACGTTCGTTTATTGTTGTATTTTTTCAATTACAATGTTTTCGTGTAATACATAAGTTTCACTTCTACTGTGTTTTTTTCTAATTGACTATACGCTATTGGCCTGACGGGCCTTCATAGCTTCATCGAACTTTTTTGGGCGAGCGGTTAAGGCGCTCAGTCTGAGGACTACAAGCTAAAGGGTGCCAAAGTGGCCGAACCATGGCTTGAGCTGTTTTGCCTTGAACGCAACCTGGCAAATTTGACAAAGCTAAACTATAAAACCATATTTCGAATCTGTTATAATAATATATTACAAACTATTTATTATCTATCATATTTATATTTGGCACGTGTCGGCCATTCGATTTCTTTTTTTTTTTTTTTATATATCATAGGAGGCAAACGAACAGGTGAGTCACCTGATGTTAAGTGATCACCGCCGTCCATAGACACTACTAGCTACACGGTTTCGCAAGTGCGTTGCTAGCCTGTGTTTGGGGGGAGGGGAAGGGGAGGTGGTCCTCCGGCGTTCTAACTGACCGAACGAAACGCAACAATGCAAGCACTGTTACTTCACGTCGTTCACCTATGAGAGGGTAGTGGTACTACCCCGGGTGAGCCGACCCATTCATACTGGATCCAGTAATAGCTTCAGCGTGGCTCTACCACCTACAAAGTGCCACCTTTCATGCTCGTTTTACTATTATTTTTTATAGAATTTAGCATTTGATCACAAGTTCATCCGATGTTAAATGGTGAATGTCTTCTATCTCATTCTCTCGCACGTTAAATTCTATAAATGTATGTCCGATTCTTATATGTATATATTGCTCTTTCGTTTTATCGAGCTGCAAATAACAACGGAGCTAAATAAGTTCACTTCAAAACGGCTTGAAATAGAAATAGAAAAGCGTATAGAAATAATTTTTTTTTATTTGCAATATATGTAACCACTGTGAAAAGTATAGAGATTTCAAAAGGCTTGACATCCGTGTGACCTAATTTATGGGCAGCTCTTTGTGGTTAAAGCTTTATGAATTTACGTAGAATAACTCTAAAAGTGAATCACGGTCTCCTTTATCAACAAACCGCGGTATGCTATTTGATAATATTCCATATCGAACGTTATGTGAACCATTTCGACTGGATAAAAAGAACTGTAACTAAGTAATTATGTGTATATTATTCGAAATACATTTTAAACGAAAACCGTATCTAAATTCGGGACTTTTTCGAACACGATAAACGCTTTCAACAATGATAACAATGATTTGCTTATTTTTGATGACATAGGGGATGGGGGTCCGGGTAGTGATTACGTCAGCAATATTTCTTTATTAAACCGGAACAGATTTAGGTAAATGTTTACGTAAGTATGGGGGAGGAGGTACGAGCATTGCTTACTTTTGCTGACAAGGGGGAGGGGGTGGTCAGAAATTACAAAAATTCTGCTTACGTAATACTCGAATGGCCCCTGTTTTTATTATGTCACTAGCTTCCACTCACTGCTTTACTCGTTGTCAATGTAGATTTGACCTATCCTTCGGGAATAGTATTTATTATATTTCTGGATAGAAGGTACCCTAAGAGTACTAAGGGTTGCGCCGTGTCACGGGGAACTTTGTAAACAAACTAATAAGGGGGTATTATGGTCTAGAAATATGAAAACATCGTTTTTTTTTCATATATTTATAGTTTAGATCACTAAGAGTATGCCTTAAAAAGGATTTTTCAAAATTCGAATTATTTTCAGAATTACAGTGGCTTTTATGACGCCGTCATATTTGCTAGCAAATATAAGGAAGTTCGAATTGGTCGCTCAGAACTGTGAGCCACATGTGTGTTATTACCCCATGGAATAAGAATCGAATTTTGTTATTTCCATTCTGAGAGCAGCGAAAGACAGTGAGGTAAAATAACTCTGATATATCGATATAATGGTTAACGTTTTCTAGTTTTCGAGTGTTACCGCAATGAGGTTTTAGTTACGTTATTAAATTATTAAAATATGCAGTATGCAACTGATAATATCTGAAAATAAACACAAGAACAAAATTTAATACCGGTTTGCTTTATAAACATAAAAAGTAACCATTAATTAGTCAACGTAAGAAACGCTCATTGTTCAATTATAAACATGATATAATAAAACAAGAAACCCGTTTACTCTACAAAATCACAACAGTATATAGGTTTAAATCGCAAGTTATACTGCATTGAAAAAATACTCCGTAAACAACCAACCTTATTCTGCAAATGTGTGTATTAAATTTGATACAAAAGGCGAACAACAACATGTTAACCTGTTACCATGTTACATGCTACCTTATAGATAACAAGGACATTTTCTACTTTATCTTTTATTAAAAATCTGGTAAGGACAGTATGAGCTGTGGCCTCCTTCTACTAGGAAGTCGTCTCGCATAAGGAGGCGACGAAGAGGGCCCGCGAGTATGACCCTATAAGCGGCCCTCTCCGTCAACGGAGGACCGGCAGGAGGAGGCGGCAGTGTGCATAAGTCCTTCAGTGACGAAGGTGAATATAAAAACTACTTCAAATGACGGTATTATTAAGATTTTATATGTGAATTTAAAAAAAATGCATTAATTGCATGTGACTTTGGCAGTGCATTACATTATCGACTGGATAGTTGCAAAGACGATTACCTTTTCAATTGATTTCTCACGCTCAAGAGAGCATAAGGCTAGAAATTTCTATGGGATATAAAGTGTTATAGGTTGTTATATTTTAGGGCCATTATACGAGTATATCATTTTATAGCTACATATACATATATCATCATATAAAGTTCACATCTTATCTTTGACGAACCGTGAAGCTGTGAAACAATCTCCCGGCCAGTGTGTTTCCTCCTTCCTATGACATGGGATCCTTCAAGCGCAACGTGAAGAGATACTTGCGCAGGCCGGCATGACAGCGGCGACCGGCGATGGATAGTATGTCTCTCGGTGGTCGCCATTGTTTTTGGATTGTACTGTGCTTACCATCAGGCACAGTACAGTCACTTTGCCGAGCAACAATAAAAATAATAATTAATTCAATATATTTTCAAACTAACCAAAATATATTGAAAGGGTGATTACGCAAATAATTTTAATTACAATTTTGTCTCGTCTAACATCCTTATACTATATGTTTTCTAAGCTAGCCTGACTAGCTACCACCCTCGAGCTTTAAATCTGTTGCCAACCGCCTATCAGCAGCTCCACTCGAGAGCCAATCCCACTCTTAGTTTAGCGTCTTACTAGTCGTACTGTCATTTGACATCAGGTGAGGTAGTGTTCAAGCGATAAACTCTATAAAGTATAAAAGAAAATGTATAAGGTAGTGACAAGTATTTTACACGTGTGACATTACAGTATATAATCAACAATAACCTTAGTGAGCTCTAGGAACAATCCAACTCATACGCAGGTATGTTCGACCACGGAACGAAACGCCGAACCGAGTACCGAAGTATTTATGTCAAAGCTATATATTTAGTTCCGACAACCAGCTTTAGTACGAAAGCAGGCAACGATTTATATGCTCAGAGTAACAGTTTAGATCGATTATTTAAAAAGTAGTCCGGTGAAGCTGTGAAGACGCAGGGTCAATAGCGTAGTCAGTTCGAGGAAAAAAAAAATCGATTACTTAAAGGCCGTTCACAAAATAAAATTTGCTAAATTGCTTAATGAGCAACGAATCTAAAACGTTTCCTTAGACCCCCCCCCCCTGCTATGAACGGCTATATGTTTATATATCACCCATAATTCAAAGTCTTTAAACTTTTATTTAAATTTATATGCCTGTGAATGTCTGTAAATAATAAGATATTTATGCAAAGAGTTATATAGGTATATTATTTATAAAACTGATCACATACGTATTGAAAATCCTTGAAGGATCTTACAATAAATAACGTTTTGTTCGACGCAGCTTTACGAATAACAAGGTATAGTTTGTTGTTGCATGATTAGAACCTTACTTATTTGTCAGAAACGAAAAACATCTAACGTTAAGCCTGAAAATAATTACGTGAACTATTTACTGAGCTATCTTGTGTATTGTAGTTATAGGTACTGATAATTTACATTATAACACTCAACACAAATATAATGGCCTTGTGTTTGTGTGCGTATTTTGATACGTCGTTACATACGCCGTTCGAATAACCAGATGCTATGTAAATATAGATACAATTGTACAAACCAGGTTATTGAAGTCTTATTAAAATTTAAAGCATTTACAAAGCGCGTGTAAAATTAATTCGAGCGCTGATAAACGAAAACAAGATGCGTTCTATAAATATCGACGAATTCGAAGTATTCTGCGAGAACGTTTCGCAGTAGCTCTTGCATGTTTTCGTACGCTGTTAAATCGTTTATACCTATAAATAGGTAGAGGAAACATTAAGAACATTTTCCTTTTCTGCTTCTCAGCTGTTTTTTTCTTGATTTACTAACGTATTACATAATTACACGACACGGAAAGAACCAAGTCGCGATATAAGTCAAGTTTACGTATAACCAACCATTGCTACACATCTGCCACCTGCACCACAAGGCGTCAGTACGACTGTATGTTTTGTAGGTGGTAGAGCTACGCTGAAGCTATTACTGGTTTCAGCATGAATGGGTCGACTCGACCGGGGTAGTACCACCCTCTCTCAGAAACACCGACGTGAAGTAACAGTGCTCGCGCTGTTGCGTTTCGTTCAAAATCAAAAATCAGAATCAAAATTACTTTATTCAATTTAGGCCCTAAGAAGGCACTCATGAACGTCGAAACTACCACCGGTTCGGAAAACAACCCAGTCATCGAGAAGAACCGGCAAGAAACTCGATCTGGTTTATCTTTTTAACAAATATATATAATATTTAGAATAATAATATATTCTACACAATAATAAATGTCACAAACGTTTTTAATGGATGCACAGAGATGAGTCAATTCCAGACATCACCATCGTTCACATATTGATCCACTCTATAATAGCCTTTTGACATTAAAACCAGCTTGACATGGCGCTTAAATTCGCAATCCGGCAAATCGGTAATATCCCTTGGTACTTTGTTGTAAAATCTAACACAATTTCCCAAAAAACTATTACCGGTTTTACTAAGTCTAAAACGTGGGACAACCAGTTTGCCACAATTTCTAGTATTTAGATTGTACCGGTCAGTGAGAGCGCCGGGGACCCACCTCCAATCCCCCACCCCAAAACACAGGCCGGCAACGCACTTGCGACTCCCCTGGTGTTGCAAGTGTCTATGGACGGTGGTGATCACTAACCACCGTTTTTTTTGCATCCTACGATATAAAAAAAAGTATGAAGGAATTGGGGACTCGTCACCACCGCGGGATCATGAGAATCACCCATTGACATATAAAAACCCAAGACGCACAGTCTCGAATAAAAGTAGCGCTCAAAACCGGCAGCAAAAACTCCCCAATATACACATACGTATTTATGGTTATGCGATAAACTTATGATTTTGCAAATGCAACCTAACCTGGATAATTTAAAGTTATTTGTACAAGGACGCAAGCGACTCGAGACTATTTGAAATGACTGCATAATCCAAAATTATGCACTCATTATTGTGTGCCGCCTGTGAGACGTTAAGTGTGCATCTTGGGTTTTTCTATATCAATGGAATCACCTCATATTGGATCCCGGTTTGATGAAAATTTGTTCAGACTTCGAGCAGTAGTCACATCTCTTAGCTAACTCTTAAATCTAATTTTTTCTATTTTTTTTTAAATCATAATCATAATCTTTACACTTTCACTTACGAGTCTTTACATTTCATAATAAGCTAAATCCAATTTTAGCCGGTCCAAATATTTTACCTTATGAACGGCAAAATTTAAACTTCGTTCTTTTTCGGTGTTAACAATGAAAATCTTAAAAAAAATACATGTATGTATGTACGAACGATTAAAATTGGATTTAGCTCAGTATTTAAATGTAACAACTCATATATTTAAACATACCTGGATCTCATCAACGTAATTAAAGTTAAGAGCATTCTTCCATCTGAAAGGCACGTCGCGAGACACCCTGTACGTAGAGCTGACGCCAGCCACCTCCGTGTTCGTATGAGAGTGTAAGAATTCATCGATCGACTGTGTAGAATCTATCCTTAGAAACTTCATTAATTTCTGTGTTGTGATACTTGTATTCAGCGCTAGTTCCTCAAACCGAAGCACCCTGTAATATTAATTTATTAAATGAAAAGGCACAAGCCGTTATTATATCAAACTTTTCAGTATTATTGTGATTACAGATAAAAATACCTTTATTTTCTAAAATCCTTTAAAAATAGTAGACTTAACTATGGTCCAAATTAAGAAAAAAATCGTTGTAATACCTAAATAAGAATATAACAAAAGTGTATTTATGTATGATGAGTGTATGTGCTTGAGTGAGTTACTGTACGTGTATGAGCTCGTGTAACAGAGATGTACAATTCTTGAGCAGGTTGCTAACATCCATAGTCCGTAGGCTAATAAGCTCCGATGGCCCGTCAGGCAAATACAAATATGTTAATTGAAGTGAAACTTCTTTAGGCGCATGAGGGTAAAATTTTTACAGATGTAACGTCACGCAGGTATGCAACGGAAATGACGTCATTTGCAGTAAACGCAGATTTTTCATCTATTTTTCAAGTCTCGGAAATATAAAGTTTTAGATTTGTATAAATATAAACAAGACTTATAAATTAGTTCGCCAGAGAAGTTTCACTTCTGACATGTGTACTTTGTACGCACGCACTTTTTTTTTCTATATAACCTTTATATAACATAGCCTTAACTATGGCCCCAAATTAGGCGATGCCTGTGTCATGGAAGCCTAATGCCTGTTTACAAATTGCCTTTAATTGATCGTGGCGCGTATTGTGTTTATAATATATAGAGGAACTTACATTTTAAAAATTAAAGTTAAGACAAGAAGAAACAGAAATCATATAATAACTTTAAAAATGTGTGTGTATGTTAATAAAAGCGTGAGAGGGCGTGTGTAGTTGTGACGAGTGTGAGTGTAAAAGTGAGTTAGTGTACGTGTCTGTGCTCGTACGATAGTTGTGTATAGATTTTGGAATCCTAATAGAGTACTTTGAGTAAATTTTCTGTCTGTTCATATGAACAGACGACGTACTACGACGACGAACTATGAACAATTGTGTAGTAAGTTGGAAAAAAAATTGCTAATATAGTATCTTGAGTAGATCTTCCGTCTTTCCATAATAAATGCTATGGAAGCCATCGCTTGGTGGTCATTTTAACATTATAGCATAAGCAACGTATGAAGTTGTATTCGTTCACGATTTTGCCAACTTTGTTATAAGCGTATGGACTTAGAAATTTGGTTATTATTTTTGACAACCAATATCCTTGATTATTACCGCCATTATCGAATAGTTAATAATATTACAAGTATCTTTTCATAATTTCAATGTTCTAACAAGATGGCGGCTCCCTTGTTATCTCAGAATTCATGCTCCGTGGTATTATTTCCTGTACAAATCACTTGTGCACAATAACCGAATTATATTACGTAAAACATCACCAATATTACAAAATATAGGGTCAAACAAAACAAATGAATATTAAATCCACACTACATGACATTCTAATATCCCGCCAAAAACTCTCATCTGGGCGTTTGTGTACGGTTAACCCTTCTAGGGCCCCGCGTTGGTCTGTGAGACCGATGACATACGTTCAACTCGTTTTCTTTAATGCAAAACGCAAGCAATTTGATCTTCTCAGTAGCTACATAAGTCATGGCCTACTTGAAATTAGTATAGCGTGGAAGTTCGTGTATACATTACCTGAACACAACGTAAATCAGTTTCATGAGACCGACGCGCGGGTATAGGAAGGTTAAGCAATTACTCAAAAAAAAAAATTACTACACTTTACCCGATAGTATACAGTGAAATAATAATAGGGACCGTCATGCTATTTTACAAACGTTCCTAGAAGGTCAAAAAGTAGACGATGATCACCCATAAGATGGTCATTGTAACAATCACAGAACGCGACGAACCATTATGAAAAGAATTTTTAACATGTGTATAGTTGTCTCAACGTAATAACACACAACGACCACAATATCACGAATTCATAGTTTCTTTTTTAAATTATAAATATACACACCGCTCAAAATCCGATGATAACCACGGTACATTTCAAAGTGTGTTGGTACATTCCGTTCAGCCTTCGTTTCATAAACCCAATTATCTACGATGATTTATTCATTGGTCATATAATTCTAAGTAAGGTCATAAAAATAAAGGCCAACATTATGTTTCAGCTTATCTACGTTTTAGCCGCCCCCGTAAGCACGATTAGAATGCCACCCATGATAACTACACATTACTCACTGATTTAGGGTTCTATATGACAAATTACTCTATTATGAATGATAAAGCGATAACGACTCAATAGCTGGTTTATTTGGGCACAACATCGATCAACATAGGTTCGTATCCTTGCGAATGACATCATCGAAAAACATCATAAGACTTGAGACACCCAAGCCAACCTCACCTGCACGTGGTTTACCCTGCGAACGAGGCAATGGCGAAAGCGGGGTGGTAGGGTTTTACAGCCTGACTGGATCGCAACCACCATGTATGTACATGGCGTAAAAGCCCGTCACAGTGATTCGCTTCTGCGGGTCGCGTTTCGGGATCAGCCTGTGCATATCCAGCTATTCGCAGACCGGTATGACAGCGGCGACCGGCGATGGATAGTGTGCCACTTGGTAGTCGCCGTTGTTTTTGGATTGTACTGTGCTTACCATTGTGGCGTACTACAGGCATAGTGGAGTTATTTTGCCGTGCTACAATTAAAAAAAAAATGTTGCGAGCTTTCGGTAAAGGAAAATATCATGACGTAACAATAGCATGGGAGGGCTGTTTATAAGCCCGTCTGGCTAACGACCACGCTCGAGTTGAAAATCTGTCGAAAGCCATCTACGGGTGTGTTTCGGCAACTGCATTTGAAAACTAGCCCCTTTATGTTTTTACCATTTAAGATCACATCGTCAGTTAACATTAGATGAGATTGTAACCAAACTCTATAAATTATTTTGACCCGTGCAACTTCGTCTGCATCGAACCGGGTATGTAATTATTTACGACATCACATTAGAAACCTCAAAAATAACAGTATTTCTCCACTATTTTATGGATATTATTATACATATAAACCTTCCTCATCAATCACTCCATCTATTAAAAAAACCGCATCAAAATCAAAATTGTACTGTAATTACCCTTACCTTTTAGATGACAATTGACATAACATTTAAAGCCGTCTTAAAATTCTACACTACAAATTCTCAGAACTGTAAACGTCATTGTTATATAATAACACAATAACAATCACTACATATTATAAAACAAAGTCCTCCGCCTGTCCTCTGTCTGTCTGTTCGTGATAAGCTCAAAAACTACAGAGCGGATTTTCACTAATAGATATAGTGATTCACGAGGAAGGTTTCGGTATATGATTTGCCAAGTTTTTTTGCAAATTGATCGAAATAGAACGACAATTTTTGGACATGCCGGAAAAAGTCAAGCCGTCTGGGAGCTATCGTCAAAAACGCCGGCCCTTTTAGATAATCAATTAGAATGATATAAGTTTCTTGGAATACAAATATTTGAAAAAGAGCTCACATCAGCTTATCCGGATACTTCTTCAACAGACGACTAGCAGCGACATAGTCACTGATCATATCTGCACACAATAGTTCCGGTTGCCAGCAGTCCGGTGAAGGCCGACAGAAGCTGCGATGCTGTCTCGATTGCATTATTCCACGAGGGTCACGCATCAACAGCACAACTTTTATATTGAGTCTGTATAAATAAAATTATTCATGAGCAACTTCTAATTGCATCCCGAAACTGATAATTAATGAACTCTTAAACCACTATCTAAAAAAGCAGACCAACAGAAAAACAAATAACTACAAATGAAATCTAACCCCTAGGACTATATAGTTTTCCTGTTTTTATTTCAAATATATTTAAACAACAAGCCATTAAACAATAAGGCGCTTATGAACATCAAAGCTACCACCGGTTCGGAAAACAGCCCAGTCATCGAGAAGAACCGGCAAGAAACTCGATCTGGTTTATCTTTTCATGTCATATATTTTTACAGGAACATAAATATTTACATTCGTTATTAGTGGATGCACAGAGAGGGGCGTCATTTCCAGACGTCACAATCGTAAAGTAACCTTTAGATATTAAAACCCGCTTGACATGGTTCTTGAACTCACTATCCGGCAAATCGGTAATGTGTTTTGGAACTTTGTTTTAAAACCTAACACTATTACCTAAAAAACTGTTTTTGGAGTTAGTGAGCCTTAAGCATGGAATGACCAATTTATTGCTGTTTCTAGTATTTCAATTATGCTGCTCTGTTACTAGATCCCGCATAACTAAGTTTTACGGACATACATTAAATTATCAAGAATATATTGGGAGGGCAGAGTTAAGATATCGAATTCCTGAAACTTCGTCTTTAATGATTCGCGACGCCCCATATTATAAATTGCTCGGACTGCTCGTTTTTGTAATAGGAATATGGTGTCCACCTCAGCTGCTGTACTCCACAATAAAAAAGGGATATATCTTCTTCTATTGTACTTTTACTGTTATATAATATTCCTCCAAAATAAAATTACATTAACAGCAGACATTCGCGGTCACAAATAACCCGCCATCGTGTTTTTCTCGCATATTGCCAAAACAAATGACGACAGCCTTTTAAAGCTATAAAATGACTATCATGAAATCGACAATGGAATGGAAAAGATTTTTTTAGAGCATGAATATAGAGCTGTATGCTTATGACGTATCTACACCTTTTTAGTTATATCATTGGTGTTCAATAAAGTATTAACATTTTTTATTTTTTTTCGAACTGACTACGCTATTGACCAAGCAAGGTCTTAACAGCTTCACCGGACTACTTATTACTTTTTTCGAAATTTTTCAACACTATCAGTAATTTAATCAAAATTATTAACATCCTCAATAGCATCTTGTTAACTATGTATTCTTTGAAAGTCGAATATCAGTTGCTTTGCTTGTGTAAGCTGTTTATTTTTGAGAATACCCTTTTCAGACAATTGATAAAAGGCAGATGCTAAAACAAAACAACAAGGAGTTGCACAAATCAGAAAAATCAAAGAAATTATTTCCTTCTAGCATCAATCACACATCTGTCAAAAACAAGTTCATTATAAACGACACGGATGATGGAATTCAGTGTATATATATGTAGGTTCTAGTAGTAGAGGAAGCAAATCTATGTATTAGGCTTATTTTACTGGAAACTCAAAAAAAAAAACAGAATCCCTCGCCAATATCACAGATACTAAGACAATATTAGTATGAGTATTTTTAACAATGAAATATTATATAAGTACATAATAGAAATATTTAATTACTATTAATAGTACAATAATTACTATAGACATTATGCATCATTCTGCCCATATACTCAATTTTTTTTATTAATTGATACCTTAATTGTTATATCAGTTATATTTAAACTTATAAAATGTGCAACTTCTAAATAAAGATAACTTGCATATTTGGGTATATTGAAGTAATTTCTACATCAAATTAGCATTAACTAGCTGACCCCTGCCCACTTCCTTGGGTGGTAAATATTTATAAAAAACTACTTTTTGTGACTTAAATATTAGAAGTTAGACATATGCTGTCGCTGACTTTTTGTAGGCACTATTAAGCTCTACAAATTTTCTCTAGAACTTAATCATATATCTCTAATCGTTAAGACACCGTTCGTAAGAAACGTTTTAGTTCGACCCTTTTTTTCTCTGACTTACTTTGCAAATCCAACTACCACAACAAAATCTTTTCATTTTTCGGGTTAATATATAGCCTATAACACTCACAAATAATGTGGCTTTCTATTGATAAAAGCATTTTCAAAATCGGTTTAGTTGATCCAGAGATTACCCTCTACAATGATCTAATAATACCTAATGACCCAGAGTGTGCTTCTCATTTCTCGGTGTGTTACATCCCTATGGTGTTTAAAATGTTTTGTATGATTTTTAGTAAATATAATGGAACCTATATTTGTTTAAATTATTTTTATTTTTATCGAGGCACTAGTTGTGAGCCTACTAATATCCTTTTGAAATAATTCTGTTTTTTTTTTATTATTCCATCATATAAACTATTCTCAAATCACCTATAAACTTTGTAGGCGACAAACGTGAAGTGTGGAACACATGACATTTTAACATAATTAATTAATACTATATTTTAAAAAATTGGACCTATGTGTGAACACTGCGAAATACCTGAACTTTATTATTTCTACATAAAAATGAAACATGAAAGTTTGTTTCATTGCAATTGTAAATCTTCTGAAATTTTTTTCACTGATTTGTTTGAAATTAATTTGAGATAAATTGATATATGAAAAAATTAATGTACATTATTTAAGCTGTTATCTAATAAAAGTATCATTAGGCAAATTGATTTGAGTTAACAGTTTGAGGTCAACTATTAAAGGACATTTATAGTTTTATTATTGCAAAACAAATGTAATTGATGAATGTGGGGGACACTATTATGAACTCATAACTTTTCCATAGAAATTGAATGATTTATATGTATATTATTAACCCCTTTAAGTTAGATCGACAATTAGAAAAATAAGATTATGCCACTTAAATATATATTTCAAATACTGAATGAATCTAATTTTTGAGTATATACTTTGTTGAAGACTTGACTTTAAGCAGTGTAATTCATATCAATACCATTTTTTTCAAGAAGTTACATCATAGCTAAAAGTCAGATCTAGCTTTCACAAAACTGTTTCCTTCAAGAGACACTTATTTACACAGCTTACTTAATATACCATAAGAACAAAGAGCATAATAGTGATGGAAATATTTTAGTGAATATTATTGTATTAATAAATTAATATTCATCATTGTCATGGACAGCTCTTCTTGACCCACTGCAGGGTCTAAGCCTCCTCCCTTAAGATGTCATGTTGGCCAATGTGCCTTAATGAGTCTTCCTTTCATGTTAGCCTTCTGTGTATAAATTGAATATGTCACCTAAGTAATCTATCCAACTTATATACAGAAATGATCATGGGCCAACACTCAGAGGTGTGATCTCGTTATTGAATTCATTGACCATGTACTACCCGATATAGCTATATAATAAATTGATATTGAACAGATTGAATATAAGAAACTATAAATAATAGAAGAAAATATTCAACAGATTGCTAAGATTATTTTTTTACATACAGGAAATAGTAGCAGTGCCATTATCCAAGAAAACTATTGAAGTTTATAGTGATTTATTTAAAATAACTATTTAATATTGGAATATTTAACGCCAACAACTGCTAAACATAAAATAGCAATTATATCGGCTTATTTGTGTAATATTGAGTTTTATTAAATATTAAGGATACATTTTTACTGTCAAAAATATATTTGAAGGTGATTTCTGTTGTTTATTTTACTCATGGTTGTTCAAAACTATTGGAATCATAAACTGATAGGAAATTACCAGCAAAGAGTTTATAAGTAGTTGTTTTATCAGTAACTCAAAGTATCACAAAGAATAATTAAACTTGTGATGACTTTCCTTTCCAAATAACAAAACAGCATATTTGTACAGGGTTTGAGGATATAAAAGTGTTCAAATAAGATTTTATGCAAGGAACCATGATCTTTAATTTCTTATAGCAATAGTGCAAACTTAACAAATGTCAATCTGTTTATAAAACTTTTTAATTTACCAAAGTTGAGGAATTCAGTTAGCAATTTTACATTTAAGTTAATAATTAATACTTTATGGTTTCTGTAATCACAATAGTTCACAAGCCATGGAGACTGCTTAAAATCCGGAAGACTGAACACTCATCAGCTTAGACGCAGTATTGAAAAATGTTAATTAAAAAATTATAAATTTCTATAAAAAAAATTATTATGGTACTTGTATACTTTTTTTGCAAATGACACCATAATGTTCTAAATAAAATGTTTTAAGTAACCCTTCATAATCTAATAACTTTGTAGACAGAACTGAACTCTAAGATATACAATAATAATTGAGTGCAATGCTAATAATGTGCTGATCTAGTAAATAGCTAAGAAAAAAGTTGCATATATCGGTATTGATTTAAGAATGCTTTTAGATGTAACCTACTTTCTCTTTATACTTCATAATAGCTTTTTTACACTATGTATCTACATCTGTATCTACATCAGTATTTACTATAGTACTTTTGAAATAAAAACTGTATATTTACTTACGCTTTGTCATCTAATATCTCTTGAATAAGGCGTAATCTGACTCTCACAACCTTCATACTTTGAAAGGGGAATAGCTTACAAAATCTTGCTGTGAAATTAGCATCAAAACACAGATCTTTCTTATATTTACAATGGTCCCATAGTCTTGTGTTATGACTGAATTGCTGTAAATGACTTCTTCCATACTCAAAGTAATCTTCCATTCCATCAAAATTACATCGGAACATATTCTTGATAGTGCTCAAAGCTTCGTCTTCTTGAGGAGGACCTCTTATTTGTATTATTTCGTACTTTAAAAGGGGTTCGTAGTGGTAGAAATTACCTGGAATCGCGTTTAATATTTCACCAAGAAATGTAGTTCCCGATCTCCAAGTTGATATTATTAAACTCCTAATAGGCCGACCTCCAGACTCTATGAGTAAATCCTCTAATTTACCAACGCCAGAAAAAGTAAAATTATAATTCCAAAGTTCAGATCTAATTTTCATACGAGTTTTGTCTAATAACTTTTCAATGTTCGGTGAGCCATCGTAAGAATTTGTTGGTATCGGCTGGAACAATGTATCCTCACCGTCTTCAATTTTCAAAAAGTTCCTTATATTTCTGCGGCTTTCTGGGGCCGGATGATAATTTGTGTTATCTGTATATCGACTTCCAGCAAGAATCAGAAGTACACTGAGACCAAAGGCGAAACATATTGAATAAAAATTAACTCGTCGCAACATCACGGTAAAAAAACAACTTATAAACAAATGATCAAATTTTAAGGATAAAGAATATTTATATAGCACGAGCACTACCAAGCCACATTCACTATCATTTTAAAAAATGTTTCTGTCTGTATTTAAATCATAATTCTTCGATTAGGGTTTCCGCGGAAACACCGCATTGCACCTTCAACGCCATTTTGAAAAAGTGACATTTAATTTGTCAAAAGTCAATTTTTTTTACTATGACGAAACTTGATTACAAAAGTACAAAACTATAATCACTTATAGTTGATTAGTTATAAGTTGTTGTATATAAAATATACGTAATTTATTAAAACGTTGTTCTTAAATATACGACCATCACAGACTGTGCGTACACTGTAAATGAATTAATTCTGTTCAGTTACGACGAACTCTAACCAGTAACCACGGTCTTTAGTTTCTGTCTACATTCTAACTAATAACATACGTATTATATATGAATACTATAGGAAAAAGAAAGTTTTATATACCTAATCATCTTACTTTATCATACATCACATATTTAATCGTAACAACAACTACATATTTACAGATTCCTTCGAGATATTAGTATGTTGGTGGACTTAAACAGTGTTTAATTAATTGTCAAACGTATTGTGCTTGTTTTTATAAGGTTTTTTTATTGTAGTGTATTTAATAGACACATTTGTTCAGTTAATAATTGTGTTATTTTACTTATAAATATACACATCGTCATATTTTATTTTGATATTATATATGTGTAATAAAATAAATTTACAACAAGTTATACCAAATAAAAATGGTCAGAAAAAATTAAAGAGCTTCAAATATGTATACTCATTTTATATAAGTACATAATTGTAAAATAAAAAGTACATCAGCCAATATTAATTCTCGTATCTTTGTGACGATTATTTACAATTTTTACATTTTATATTACGTTACAATTATATATATATACACTAACGCGAACAGACAGACAGGCAGACGTGGCAGAGGACTTTGTTTTATAATATGTAGTTATATTATATTACAATTACAATATTTTTTGTAGATTGCTAAGTTATAGGTAGGTATTATGTGGTTATCAATTATAGCGATCGAATTATTTAATTAAAGAAACGGAAGACTTCAATATAATTCTAAAGATTGCTTCAGCTGCCTTTGTTAGTTTGTTTATAAATATAATGTTTTAATAACTTATTATTGCGATTAACTTGTAAATATAAATTTAATCCTTCACATCTGAAGGTGAAGTTATTACGCTCGAGAACTTATGTAGAGCGTTAATATCAGAACCAAGATTAAGAGAGTAAAAAAAAAAAATAGTAGTAATAAAATTCTAATACTGCTAAAGGTACTAATATCACACAAAATATGGTAAATAATTTCATTGGATGATATAAAAAATACATATATATTCGTTCAGAAAAGGTATATAAAGAGATATCAGATTGAGTTATTGCGCTGGGAAACAAGCAGATAATCACATACAATGGAGAAACCTAGGATATTAAAATATATAAGAATTCGAGAAAAATGACACCAATCTAGAAGCCAAAAACGGATGTTCTCAAGACCAGACCACAAGTGCTCATTTCATATAAATACGACAATGGTGTTCTTAATCATTGAAATGCCTGTGAATAATAGCCGCGTTCGAGAGCTACCTGGAAATTATTATTAAAGTAATACGAATAGTTTATGATTTTTTTTAAAAAGCTATAGGAAGATTTCGTCATTACTGATTTAGAAACATTGACGTTCTTTCCAGTATAGGAAGTCATCGCACACTAATCGTCAGCCAACCTTCATATTATGGCCATGAACGTATCATTTGCTCAAGCGGCACCATTATTCATTTTAATTATGATTTATTGCAATTGAAAAAGCGAAACGAAAAGTCAAAGACAGTAAAATTGTTGGATGTGTATTGTGAAGACTGTATCTGTTATAATAATTGTCTATAGATCAATATGAGTTATCTTGGTCCGGAAACCTATAAGTGTTATGGAGGAAAAGCTTTTTCTCGTCATTCGTTTTATATAAAAGAGTTAAAGGATCAGAATTTTAAAATAAACATTAATAATTTTATATATCTCTATATATAATAAAAATACAGTTATTTTGAGGTCACATCATGTAAAAATTACTAAAAGTATCGACATAGGATTGTGACCATTTAATCCGGAATTAATCGTAAGAGGTTTTATGCGACTTGTTTGTTATTTGTTTGATTCACATTGAACTTGGCCGGGTTTTTTAAAATTAGATGTTTATATAATGCACAGCGAAGCTGGCTAGTGAAATAATAAAAGTAATCCATTTTAACAACAAACCACAATTATTTTCTGCTACTTTCTTGTTTGCAATAAAAATAATAATTTAAACAGAACTTTATTAATAACGGGTAATATATTTACAAGATTTTTACACATGGACTTTGTAGCCGACAATATGCATTTTTCCTATCGTTTCTCCGAGATAAAACCACAGAGAGACTTCGGTTCCCACTAAAAATAAAAGCCACGCTTGTTTTACTGTAAGTTCCTTATAGACCCCACTCTTGAAAAACTTCTTTATCAGGTTTATCTCATTCTTCAATTGCTGTCAATATACAAAGTTTATAATGAGCCATACAAACAATTCAAAAATCCACAATTATCTGACTTACAATAAAGAATTATCAATTCAAAAGAATTGAAATAAAAAGCTGTTACAAAAAAGGTGTAAGAAACCATAGTGTTTTAAATATAGCTTGATTGAACACCGTGGCTATTTATTGATTACTTTAAATAATACAGTGAGCCAAACACACTAACATTTGGATACCGTTTCGATAGGTTTGAATCCTTCTGAATAAACCGCAGCTTTCGGTGAACGAAAATATCAGAATAAAAGAATGGCAAAATTGTAGGCCTTTTTCTAAGCCCACTTGGTTACCTACTATCCTCAAGTTGATATTCGTCGCCATGCACCTATGGGTGTATACCGGCAGCTGCACTCGAGAGCCAACCCCTCCAAATTTAGTATTTTTACCATTTCGGACCACATCGTTATTTTTTTATATTATAGGGGGCAATCGAACAAACGGGTCACCTGAAGACTCTTAAGAGTGGTAGAGTCATGCTGAACCTATTGTTACTTTCAGCATGAATGGGTCGGCTCGTCTGGGGTAGTACCACCCTCTCATAGAAAAGCGACGTGAAGTAACAGTGCTTGCACTGTTTTGTTTCGTTCGGTAAGTGAGAGCGCCGGAGGCCCACCTCTCCTTCCCTCTCCTCTCCCTCCCTCCCTTCCCCCAAACACAGGCTGGCATCGCACTTGCGACTCCCCTGGTGTTGTTAGTGTCTATGGATGGCGGTGATCACTTAACATCAGATGACCCACAAGTTCCTTTGCCAGTTATGACATTAAAAAAAAAGTAAGTGATCACCGCCATCCATAGACACTAACAACACCAGGGGAGTCGCAAGTGCGTTGCCGGCCTTTTAAAGGAGGTGGGCCTCCGGCACTTCCACTGACCGAATGAAACGCAACAATGCAAGCACTATTACTTCACGTGGGTGTTTCTGTGGGTCGGGTGGTCCTACCCCGGGCGAGCCAACCCAGTCATGCTGAAACCAGTAATAGCTTCAGCGTGGCTCTAATCTAAAATCTCTAAAATTTATCGCTTATTTCTTTGTTATGTAGATTCTTTGCGCTTGACCACAATATCATCTGATGTTAAATGACCATGTGCTCTAAAATGGTAAATATGCTTATCCTAGAGGGGGTTGGCTCTCGAGTGCAGTTGCCGGAACACATTAACAGGTGCTTGGTGACAGATTTTAACTTACAGGATGGTAGTTAGTAAGGCTGACTTAGGACCTACCTACCACTATTCTTATTTTTTTATTATTATCGTAGCGCGACAAGATGACTGCACTGTGCCTGATGGTAAGCACAGTACGATCCAAAAACAATGGCGAACACCGAGTGACACACTATTCATCGCCGGTCGCCGCTGTCATGCCGGCCTACGAAAAGCTGGATATGCACAGGCTGATCCCGAAACGCGACCCGCAGAAGCGAATCACTATGACGGGTTTTTTCGCCCTATACATGGTGGTTGCGACCTAGTCAGGCTGTAAAACCCTACCACCCGCTTTTGCCATTGCCTCGTTCGTTATTATTCATCAGAGTGCACCATGTGCAGGTGAGGTTGGCTAGGGTGTCTCAAGTCTTACGATGTTATTCGACACCCCTTACACCTCAAAATTTACCTATTACATGTTCTGGTAACTACACTTCGGAATCAGTTTCTTTTTTAGATTTAGCGTGTTTATTACTTCGGCTGCATTGTTGCTTACCGTCAGCACTGACTGTGAACGGACGCTACGCAATTAAAAAACATATTCAACCATACTAACTTACTGTTTATTACGGTGAATGAGTATTTACTGTAATATATCGGTCAACGAACATTTTTCTACTGAACAAAGACGAGATTCTTTTATTACACGGTGAGTAGACGATATCAAATAATAAGTGTACTTACTTACTTAGAACGAACACTATTTAAATCTGCAATATTTTTTATCATTAATCATCTCAATTAGGTGTTTAGAAAATATACCGTGTAGTTTTAATTTATTTTGGAATTTTGGCTACTTCAGTACTTAATTCGCAATATCTACATTGAATTATCCAAAATTTTGTCCTAGCGCTTTTTACTTAAAGGAATGCTCGTATTAATTTGCGATATTTAATTAAATCTATTTTCTTATACAAATAAAAATCAATTGCCGAATATATGTAAGCGTATCACTTCAACACGGCTGCACTCATTTGGCTAATTCTTTTCTTGTTGTATTTGTTTGTCAGGCATTTATATTTAAAAAAAACCATTTCTATATGTTGTCAGGGCAAGTTGTATTAAAGGATATATTTGAGAAATCGTACGGAAAAGTGAAAAGAGTTAAAAATCTCCATATAAAAAGTGAGTGAGACAGAAAACAATAAGGAGATCTTCAAAAATATTGACGGATTAATGTTCAGTTGCCATTTTATTTCACTAAATAGTCGTACTGTAAATGAAAGATATGGTCTCATTTTTTTTTAACCAGACTAGTCCCCCCTCGGCAGCGGCTCAAGCCTAGGTCCGTTCCCTCGGCGTGGAGCTCTTGAGTACACTGCTCGCGCGATACAGTGACACAAAATCTTACATCACTGCGACAACATTACACATATCGCCTCCACACACGTGCACGCTTACACGCTTACACATGAAAGTGGAAGGGTTTTTATTTTTGTTTTTCCTTATTGAACTGAAACAGTTTAGAAAAATTATCCAACACAAAATACATATAAGAGTTGTTGAGGTATGTATGCTTCGTACATATATATGTTTCAATAACTCATATAAGTATGAATATGTAGCTAAGCTTAGGTTAGCTAAGATAGATCGCGAATTGCATGAATCAGGCAACAGCCCAAGCCGAGATGTGCCGTCTCATTTTCTTCCGAAAACCGGTACGAAACCGGGTGGGTAGCTATTTACATATAAGTAGAACTGATAAGTATTAATGTATTTAGGAGGTTTTAGGATATAAAGTTTTAAATTATATGATTACGTACCTCAAACTCTTGTACACTTGTAGGTGGAGCCATTTCCAATGTAAAGTATCGTTTTGTTGAATGAATTTTTGTAGCAATATTTGAATTTTTCACTTTTTGTGCTTTGTCTATAAATTTTTAACATTCATCAGAGATTAATTCAGAAACATCTGTTATAGAATATGCTATCGATTATATTCCTAATGTATACAAAAAAAATAAGTATTTTGGTTAAATCGATTTGATGAGATATTCTATCAATAAAGTTCACGAACCACCTGCGCACGCGCACCACACCACTTGCCCACTTCTCTATAAATACAAATCGCTGAACGGTCAATGCATATAAACATCGTAGTTTTTGAAGACGAATAATTTTCTATTTAAAGAAGATATTTACCTTTTATTAATTCAATAACTCTGTACCTCTTTCTTAGAATAGCAGTGTTATAGACCTCCGCTAACTCGTGAGCCAATCCGAGTCTACCTGTAATAGATAAAAACTTATTCAAGCTTGTTTTTTACATAGAGATCATTACGAAACTTGTACTAAGACTTGTTTTTATTCAACGTACTTGTGACGCTAATTATCAAATAACGAGTCCAAGAAGGATTTTATTTATTTTTCAGTGTCACTAAATATTATAAAACGAAGTCCTCTGCCACGTCTGTCTGTCTGTCTGTTTGTTCGCGATAAACTCAATAATTACTGAACAGAATTTCATGCGATTTTTACCAGTAGATAAAGTGATTTATGAGGAAGGTTTAGGTATATAATTTGTCAATGTTTTTTATATTATCAGGGCGGGATAACGTCCGCCGGGTTCGCTATTTGTATATGTTTCAATTATTGTATTATTTTTATAATTATATTATTTGTAGCTTTTCTTGTGACGTCATTAGCTTTTTCATGAATACAAAGTAGCCAATGTCCTTCTTAAGATCCCGGACTACATTTTTGTCAAACTTTATTTTGATCCGCTTATAGTCTAAAACAAGTTACAGACCTTGTCAAATTTTTTGACCGTTCTGAATATAGTTGATTAGAACACAAATGTAGAAATAAACACGTTATTTATTACGTGTATAATATCGAGACAACTTAATGATACATAAATATCAATTTAGAATTCCTATTATAATATTTTAACTATGTTAAAATATAATAGTACAGTGTGGACTTATTATGAATTGGGTTATTACATATATTTTTTGGTACTTGTGTATTAAATGCACCGCGCCGGTTACGTAAGGTTAGACTTGCGAAAAAAATAATGCGAACCGTCCGCGGTAGCGGTCGGAGAGCGCGGTGCATTTAATACACAAGTACCATTAATTTTTATAATCCGAGGTGAATACTTTAATAATATAAGGAATGCTGTGATAAGTAGTAACTAATGCTTGCAGGAATAATAATAAATAAATAAATCATAATAAATCTATGATGATATTTTAAAGCGTACTTTTACATTATTAACCAATGCATGGTTGTGCAATAGGTTACTTTGGTTGTGGTTTTGTTTCTTTTTTATGCGGGAGGCATGATTATGACCTCGCTACTTGACGGATGTTACTACTTTTGGTTTGTTTAACGACACATAAGTAATAATATATTCTCACATTGTACATTAATTTCTTTGTGAATTTTATATATTTCAACACAAACTTGTTTACGCGTATACAAAATCAGGAATCAGGTTTTATATATGAGGAAGTTGTAAAGTTGTTATTGAAACTTGCGTTTAAATAATACGAAAATACTCCAAAGCATATATATCATGTCTCCAATATATTCCACCTATATAAGTATCAAGAGCGTGTAAGTACTTATTTATACATAATTTACGGAACTAATTACCTGCGAGCTTAACAGCGTTTGAACGAGACATATTAAAATACCGCTATTTTTTCAAATGACCGATAATTATATGTAATCACTTAATTAAGATAATTATTTGAATAATGTTATTTGAATACTTGACGTGTCAATGACATTATTAGTGACAGTTCGTGAAATTTCATTTTATTCATCTATACCAAGAATAGTCTGGTTGCTTCAGGTTATGTGGAGTTTTTTGGCGGGATCTTAGTCTGTCATTTAGTGGATTTTATTTTTTATTCATAATCTTGTTTTACTTGACTCTATATTGTGTAAAATTGGTGGTGTTTTATGTAATATAGTTTGTTTATTGTGCATAAGTGAAGTGAATAGAAAATAAGACCATGGATTCTGAGATGCCACAAAAACTCCATGGAAAGTTCTAACAAGGGAGCCACCATCTTGTTAGAATATTGAATTAATTACTCGACAATGGAAATTAACAAACTCTCTGGAACATATACGCTACTATTAACAAATAAATTAAGATAAAAAAGATGGATAAAAGAATATATTATAGAAGATTTGGCGTTTCTGCCTTTACATTAACTTGGACATAAAACTGACTAAAGAATACATAAGAACTAACTATATTGACAACTTCAGAAATAAAAGATGAATTTTTTAAATGTACGAAATATTATATAGAAGATTTGGCGATTAAGCCTTTAAAGAATACATAAGAACTACCTATATTGACAACTTCAGAATTGGCAGTATGGATTAATTCCTTCGCCTGTCCTATTAGACGAATATTATTACTACTACATCTATACCAAAAATTAATCAAGACTATGGAGAGTACAGCTATTTAAAAAGTAGGTATTGTAAATGAGGATATAAATGTATAGTCCGCGTCAAACTTTTTTAACCGCTTTGAAGAAGATGGGTAGAACACAAATTTAGGTATGAGAGGGACGTAGAAGTCGCAGAAAGGGAGCAGGCTCACCCGTGCACGTACCTTGCCCCTATTGCACCCACGTTGTCTCCTGTCATTGCTAGTTGCAGTACAGTCGCAATCAGAATACTTTTGTTATTGTTAATTACGTATAATTGTTATTTTCGTTCTTTACTTTTTTTAGTTTATATTTGTTATTAATAGAAGATGATGTATTCAAAAATAATATTTCTATGAAGGGCGTTGTTCATTAAAAATTATTTATTTATTATTAATGTATCTTATTTACAATAACACATATACATATATGCTACAAGATATATACCACATATAGAAACAAATACTGCATAAGGGGGGTCATTCAATTAAAGTACGCGATCGCCCAAAACTCGCACCAATAAATGTTATTTGGATTTAATTATAACTGAAAATTACATGATGTGGGGAACTCTTAATATTCTAGCTTTGTCTATTATTCTATTGTTCGGCTACTATTGTCCATTTTTGGTTATTACAATTGTTTTATTACCTTAGTGATGATTGAATTTTTATTGTCTGTTCACTTTTATTATAATCTTTTGCAAATATTCTAAATGTATAATATCCAAACAAAGATTAATAAATGTCAATGTTAAATTCCTATTTCAATATTTTAAATTTGTTTTGTATTCACTTGTTGACTGTACTATGCGCAAAGCCGAATTCAAAGCTATATTCAGAGCGGCCATAAAATTTGACACGGACTATATTTATACTTTTACTAAAGCGTTATCATAAATGTATATACAGTCCTCGTCAATCTTTATGGCCGCTCTGAATATCTATATATTAATACGTTAAGCCTAAATTTTGTATCCCTTTTTAACGGAATTGGGCGAACGGATTAAAGGGGAATTTTGGCATAGTTAAAGTTAATATGGAGGAGAAGTGCAGAAAGTTATTTATTTTATATAAAATGCATTAGAAGTACATTAAATTAATTATAATATGCATTACTCATATTACAACATATACAGACATGTAAATAAAAAATACATTTTGACATCTGTCAATAAAGGACTTCAAAAAAGGTTGTTAAGAAGGTTGCTATGCTCGACTGTATGTATTATTTTACTCTTACGTTCCAATTACCCTTTTTCATTCTACATTATACAATGATATTATAACATAATAATACCCTTTGATAAAAGAACCCTAATAAAATTCAAACTTTAAAAAAATCAATGAACTATGGTCGAATGTCGACATCTGGGCGCCCACTAGTAAATACGTGCATATATCGTCAATAATTTAATACAAAACAAAGTTAAAATAATATTATCGTAAAATCTACGATTGACGAATAGAGCGGTCAAAAAATGTGACGAGCACTGTAACAATTTTATGTTTGCCTAGCTGTTACCCGCGACTTCGTCCACGTGGTATTTAACAAAAAAAAATTTGTTCAGTGTAAAAGTGAGCGTGGTGCATTCCTCTTTAGTTTTGTATATATACGGGAACGCATATTATTCTAAATTAATAGTGGCACATCTGCTTGTGAAAGTCCCATCAAATTCGATGCAACAGATAGACAGACAAAAAAATATTAAAGTTGCTTTTTGTAACAAGTGTCATAATATATTCTTAGATTCAATATAAATGATTTAGTAATAAACAGGTGTAAATTTTACATAACAAATAGACAATACTATTTTATTTATTTGTATAGATATATTATCACTACATATTATAAAACAAAGTCCTCTGTAACGCTACTGAACGGATTTTCATGCGGTTTTCACCAGTAGATAAAGTGATTCATGGCGAAGGTATACCTTGTTAGTAGCCCGCTAGTATTGTATAGAAGAAGAATACCCGTTATTTATTTCCATGTAAATCAGTTGTAATAATAAATATTATTATAAGCTACAAGACTGAAAGACCCACTTCATATATTTTAGCAATGTTATTTCTATCTTTCTAATTAACTTAGGCGCTTTCTTTTTTAAATATATCGCAAAATATGAAAATTATAAACATGTCTGTATCTGTATCGAGTAATTTTAGATACTAATTCTATGTATATATCGGTTTGTTTAATATTATATATATTCCCAGTAACAGTCCATTTATTAGATAAGTAGATGATTCGTGATACATCGCTTGGTTTAGTACTGAATAAATTTATTATGTTACGCTGTATTCTGATCAGGAAGTGAAGTCACGATCCTCGTGATTTTCATTCAAACATCCTGACTAATAGAATAGAGCGGAAATTTTCCTCAATGCCTAACAGCAAGTATGACTTTAATTTATATATTATAATATATTATAGGAGGCAAACGAACAGGTGGGTCACCTGAAGTTAAGTGATCACCGCCGTCCATAGACATTAGCAACACCAGGGGAGTCGCAAGTGTGTTGCCAGCCTGTGTGTGGGGTAAGTGGGCAGGAAAGGAGTTGGGCCCCCGATGGTCTCACTGACCGAACGAAACGCAACAGTGCGAGCGCTGTTACTTCACGTCAATGTTTCTGTGAGAGGGTGATAATATCCCGGGCGATCCGACCCATTCATGCTGAAACCAGTAATAGCTTCAGCGCTCTAACACTTAAAAAAATGACGATGCGGTTCCAATAAAATGCTAAACCTAAAAGAGGGCTGGCTGTCCAGTGCAGCTGCTGGAATACACGAACAGGTGCTGGGCGACAGATTTTCAACTTGAGGGTGGTAGCTAGCCAGGCGAACTTAGAAAACGCCATACTATAGCTATGGTTTCATCATTCATCATATTATTTTTCTTCACTGAACACTCCGACACAGTTACGAAGGTTCGACGCTACGTCGATCGATGTGGAGTCTGATCATGCTATCAACTTAATCATCGCCGAAACTGGATTCCGAACATCATATAGGGAGATAAATCGGTTATGGAAACTGTCTTTTAGTTTGTCACCTTTAGAAATAAATAACTGTATATCCAGCTGCTAAGAGACTTGCAAGTCGGTATGACAGAGACGTTTGCCGATTGATTGTACATCTTTTGATAGAGGCCGATGTTTTTGAATTTCATTTTATTCATCTTCAAGTACAGTACATCCGTACTACAATAAACAGAAACAACACAAAGGAAGGGAATAACATACGCATCCAAGATACCTTTCCTGTACTAAGTCTTAGTAAGATTCTTCACAACAAGATCATAAAATTAATGATTTTTAATCTCTCATCTTTATGTATGGTTGTCAATCTTAGTCACTAACACCATGAGACAAAAAGGAAGGATCTTTTGGTGGCTGATAAAAGTACTCCGAAAGATTGTAGGTCCCATCAAAAAGATCATGGCACATGGATAAAACGAAGCTATGTCAATATTGAAAACTTGGTAGCCGGATTCTAAATCATTGGTGAAATAAAATCGCATGGAATTTATCGACTCAATCACCTACAGAGAATGGGATCAAACTGCCGTCTATATACTTATGCTGACCAACTTGATCGGAGCAAGTGACGTGCTATGGCTATGGAGGTCAAGGCTCACGTCTAAATCACTGGGTTTAAATCGCTACATCGGTGCGGGAAGCGGGCTCCGCCGATATGCAATTGTCTCCGGCAACCGCAGCGATGTAGCAAGGTGATGTGATGCACCTTAAAGGGTGCCAACCAGGATATTTTATAGTTGGTAGTCAAGCCACTGTATCTCGTCGATCACCGATTGTAACTGGTCCATCAAGTCATGGTAGAATGAGACGAGAGAGTGTCTTTGCACCAGCGCAACCGCTTACTCACTTAAAACATTTCACGCGCAGATGAACCTTGCCGTGCTCATAATCGAAGCACGTATGGTTCGCCATTGAAGGACACGTCAAGGAGGTTCATTTATTAAAATACTGGGGCAAAATACTTGACTAGTTCGTTTTCGTGATCAAATTTCACCAATAAGCATTTTAAAATAATGACCCAAAACGTTTATAATGTAACAATTGATTATATCCTACATATCTCATTTCAATAATTTTAAATACCGATTATAAATAAATTATCTTTTTCTTATCAGTCGCTGACATTTCAAAACATTTAAGTAAAATGTCGCTAAGAAGTGGTATTAATTTCCAAATAAGAAAGTTAAAAATGAAAACAATTTGTAAATGTTTATTTTCAGAGTAGATGTTCCCGCGTGGAATAGTTACTTTGGGCTAACGCTAACACAGCGAAAGCTCTCAAAAGGAAAAAAAGCCGATTTTGAAACATTCTTTATTGGTCCGCTCCTATTAATCTTAGCGTGATGATATATACCTATAGCCTACCTCGATAAATGAGCTGTCTAACACTGAAAGAAAATCGGATCAGTAGTTCCTAAGATTAGCGCATTCAGCCAAACAAACAAACCCTCCAACCCTATAATATTAGTATAAATTCAGATTAAATTTGAAAAATGCATATAACTTTTATTTTCTATTTATACCACATACTCGTATCATTCTTATCAATACAAATTTTAAAGTGATGTCTCTATTTAAATTTTGGATTCATTTTTGTTTATGTTTTTGATGGTTTCGACTTTTTATCGGCAGCCTCTTTTTTAATACTATCAGATTATTTAGCAGCTTTCATAGATTTTTCCATTTTCTTTTTCTTCACATCTGCTTTTTTCTCTTGTTGCGCTTTATCTTTTTCAAGAGCCTTGTTTAAAGCAGCCTCCTTCTCTTGCTTTGTGCGTTCTTCTTTAGCATCGATTTCTTTAATTTTATTATTTAAACCTGTTATTAAAGATTCAGCCGCATTCGAAACAACGCTTTCTAGTCTCTGACCAGCGGGTCCGTGCAAAAAACTAATTGTCATGGGTGGAGCCAATTCAGTTTTAGCATATCGCCATAGTATTGCTAATTTCTGGTTCAATTCTTTACTTGTTGCTAAAATATAAATACTCTTTATAATTTCTTTAAACACGCTTCGTGGTTACATCGCACAACATGTTACAAATAAATTGAAAACTACTAGTCCAGTTTTTATAAAAAATTATAAATAACATTCCGGTAATTTATAAGTTTTTTCCACATTTGCATATTTTCTCTTTTACTTTCTCTACTTCTTTTTCAAGATATTTCAATTCTCCAGGTAGTTGATTATTTCGAATTATTACTAATTTCGATATAAGTGTCTCAACTATTTGGTCTAACATCTGTTCAGCTTTTATAACTACTGGATTACACACTATCGGTTTAGCGGGTGTAGATATGATTTTGGTTTTAGTAGCAGACCATACTTTTGAAACAACAGGCCGCACCGTTCTCAGAGAAACTGCAAAGACAAAACAAGCGTGGACTTATTGAATGCAACCAAATATTATTAACATTGTTAAATAATGTTTGAATGACGTTTGGTACACGTGTATTAAATGCACCGCGGCCGGCTCGCGTTATCTTTTTTCACAGTCTAACCTAACTAACCTAACCGGTATAAAAGAATAGTGTTTTAAGGGGCTGCATTTGCAATTCGCATCTTGATATAAAGATTGAGGGGGCGGGAGCAGAGGGCGAAAATTCTCCTCTCCACGAAAAGTCATAGTTATTGAGATATTCATGATCAAAGTTTTGAGGTTATGTGTCACCTCCGAACAACCATTGGACATTTTGTATATTACTAATTTGATGATTTTAAAATTAAAACAAAAAGAGGTGATTTCTCCTCTCCACGGAAAGTCATACTTACTGAGATATTCATGATCAAAGTGTTGAGGTTATGTGTCAAATTCGACAATCATTGGTAATTTTGATTATTACCAACTTGATGATTTTTTAGTTAAAACAAAACTGTTTCGCCCGGTTTGGTTACGCTAGGTTAGACTGCGGCCGCAGTGCATTTAATCCTCAAATACCTAACGTTTTTTATAAATGCTAAAATTTTAACGAATATGCACTATTCCACTTTGTTTTGCTACAGTTTCTTTGAGATACGAAAATTACGTACCGAGTGCTACATCAAGAGCTATTCTTGCAGCTCGTGCCATTTGTCTCGTACCAAATGATATTTTTACGTATGGCTTCTCTTATAAGACACAATAATTTGATAACCTGTAATTCGACTTGTCTTTGAATATAATTACAAAACAGTGACAGCTGTATCACATGTCTTTGGGCATGGTCATGTGGTTATAAGTAATTTCGCTTTATGTTTGCCAGTAAAATAAAGTAATTTGATATCTAAAGAGGTGGAAACACAAGAATATAATATCGCAGACTAAAGATTTATACGTAATCGTAAATGAATAATATTTTCATTGCTTTAATGGGTACTTCTAATCTATACTAATATATAAAGCTGAAGAGTTTGTTTGTTTGTTTGTTTGTTTGTTTGTTTGTTTATTTGTTTGTTTGTTTGGTTGAACGCTATGATCTCAGGAACTACCAGTCCGATTTGAGAAAATCCTTCGGTTTTAAATAACTCATTTATCGAGGAAGGCTATAGGCTATATATCACCACGCTAAGACCAATAGAAGCAGAGCACCAATGAAGAATGTTTCAAAATCGGGCACTTTTTTCCTTTTGAGTGATTTCGATAGTTGTAGTAATAATATTCGTTTAATAGGACAGGCGAAGGAATTAATCCATACTGCCAATTTTGAAGTTGTCAATATAGGTATTTCTTATATATCCTTTAATCAATTTTATTCCATGTCTAAGTTACAATAAAGGCATAAGCGCCAAATCTTCTATATAATATGTCGTACATTATTTTATCCATCATTATCCCGTCCTCTCCTTCTTGCCCGTCCGTCCCCTAGCTTATAAACCGGTATAACATTTAGGCTATATTTTACATATATAATACATTTGTATGTCTGTTTATTTTACTTTTAAGAAAACATAAAAAAGAAAAAATTTACGCAAAAACTACTAGACAGATTTTCAAGAAATTTTGTAAGGTTACACACCGATATAACATACTAGCTTCTACCCTCGACTCCGTCCGAGTGTAATAGTTACTTTTGGCCCCCGAACCCGATAAAAACCTCTGTTTTGGAACATTCTTCTTTGATGCTCCACCCCCATTGGTCTTAGCTTGATGATATATAGTATATAGTTTTTTTTTCAAACTGACTATGCTATTGACCTAGCAAGGTCTTAACAGCTTCACCGGACTACTCCTCCACCGGATTACTATAGTATATAGCCTGCCTCGATAAATGAGAAATTCTAACACTTTTCAAATCGGAGCAGTAATTCCTGAGATAAGCGCGTTCAAGCAAAGAAACTCTTCAGCTTATTGTAACAAGGCCAAATCTGTGCATTAAATATTTTTTGAAAATTATAATCGGGGTAGACTTTGTTATCGATAAACAAGGCAAAAATTATCCTTTTACAGTTTTTGTTTGTCTGTTGATCTGTCCCTGTGAACACGCATCACTCCGAAAGTTCTGAACCGATTTTGACGAAACATGACACAGTGACAACTAATATTACAAGGTTACATTTAAGATCACACATTTTACACCTTTACAGGTAAAAATATTGATTAGGAAACTTTTTTTCAGTAAAACTGTCTTTTTAAACGTTATTAACAACTTGAATTTATCACTGCTAGACAGTTTTGTTATTTACAATAATGTGCCCGATGATATTCTTTATAAATCAAATAATTCATTTCAAACGAGGACTTTCTTTTTAACCAACTTCGAAAAAGGAGGAGGTTACTATGTTCAATTGTATGTATGTTAACCGATATTTTCATCAATTGTGAACCGATTTTAATGGTTCTTTTTTTTTAATTGGTACACTATGTAGTGATTAACTGTTACCTGTGCATTCGTCCGTGTGAAATTGATCAAAAATATGTTACAACCGCGTGAGGCGTGTGCCCTACTGGACTCCAAGAATAAATATACATAATTGAAATTCATACATACATCTGTATGTAATATGAATTATATCATCTTTTTGGTTAATTTGGCGGCTATATTGTTTTGTTTACCGGGTTTGCTTCTACATAACTCAGTAATTATAGCAACGTATAAGAATAACTTAAGTATATCGACAGTACGGGCATATTATATCTATATAATAAAAGATTTAAGATATATCGTCCGATAATGTATAGCTTATAATTTACATTACTTTCTTATATAGTGTTATTGAGCACTGAGTTTGGTATATAGTAGGTTGAAGTTCCAGGTATGTTGCTGATGATAAATCCCATCCCATTCGATATACTATTTGTATTCATATATCTAATGTACACGTTACATGTTACAGTTGGCGTGCGTGTCGTAGTTACAAATGTTTTTGAAAAAGCTTTTCTGTAATATACACACGCACTCACAATTTTACATTTCTTTAATACATTTTTTTTTAAAAGCGCGTGCGGAGCCGCGGGTAACAGCTAGTCTAAGTATAAAATACAACATTCGTAATATTCAGACAAATAAAGGTTGTCCTAACTAAGGTAAATGAAAAATATCGGGGCTTGATATAGTAAACCTTTTTTGGCCTCGGTATTTTAATCATACTTAGATCCGTTTCTTCGAAGTTCTAAAAGCGATCAAAAGATATAATCGATAAATTTGAATGATAACTTTAAAAAATATTTTATTTGATCTCATGGAAGGGACAGCCATTATTAAGGTCAACGACACGACACTTGAACGCAACTTTGTAAATCAATTCTAAATTACCTAGGCTCGTGTCTCTGTATATCGTTAATGGATTATCTTATGTTTTTTTGTGTGTTATTGCTACAAAATCGTCTAAGTAATTAAATTTTAAAGAAAGCTCGGTCGATGACAGAGCGTTAAGTATCCTTGAGTATTGAAATTGCTTATTTGGTTATTGAACTTTGTGTGTACGATTAATCTTTACACTCTGTTTGTAATGAACTGATAAATCCTTTAGCACAGTAAATTTTAGTAGTCAGGTGAAGCTGTTAAGACCTTGCTAGGTCAATAGCGTAAACAGTACGAAAAAAAAACACAGTAAATTTTACATTATTTTAGAATTAGCCGATACCCGCGTTTAAGTCTGCGTTATTTATTATATAATCTATTTTATGTAAGGAAGAGAAAAGCATAAACAAATGAAAGCAATAATATTCTTTTCTTGCAAATTTTCTTTAGTCTTTTGTAGTGGTTATGTAATCGTAGTATCATAAAATCGTGACCATTCAACAGTACAAATAAATTATTTGCTAAAATAATTTTACGTTTACATATTAGAAAGTCTATATATAAGTACATATACTTAGCAGACCTGGATGTAGATGTTGTCCTACCTTAGGTCTTACATGAATATTAAAAATAATGAAATAAAATATTGACAGATGCTAGGAGGCTAAATGTTTCATATTATGGGTTTTATGAGAGATATTTAATTTTTTTTTAATTAATAGAAAATATAAAAAAATATGAAATATAAAAAAGTTATTAGACAACAGTGTCAACCATCGGGTGCATCTATAATTAAGATCCATCCATTTGACCCCATATGTATAAAACCTTTCATAAAAAATTGGTCAAGGAGGAAAAAAGTGTGTTTGAAATTTTACATGTTAACTTTCAAGAGATATGTATAGCTAGTATAGGGATAGACAAACGTATATTTCTATTGAATTTGATACTAGAAGTAATAAATAATACTTGCATTATCAAGAAAATAATATTATAATATACCACATTTAATTATTAAATATTAATAATATTAAAATAATATTAAATTATTAATCACTATATCTTCTTTCCGCATCTCTTGGTTTTCTATCAAATTAAATATCATTCCTTCAAATTATTATAAAATTGCTATACAATCAACTTTTATCTACTTGAATTTACCTTTAGTAAATACCTTTAGTATACTACATTTGGTATATATAATTGTTTTTAGCTTAAAATCCTCTTCTAAAAAAGCTTTCTGTCCTGAGTACCTAGAAATTTCTGACCTACTGACAGGGTTTTCTCCAACCTCAGATATATAGTGAATTGACTAGGAGTGAGGCATATGAATATGAAAGAAGCTTAAGTATTTCAAACTTCAACTTAAACAAAGACGCATTTTCACTTTTTACTGGACTGTTTACATTAAAATAATTTCATTCATAAGTATGCGCGCTGGTTTTAAGACAATTACAAATGTGTATATTAAAACAATACAAGCGTAAATAAGTTATCAAATACTATTTCTTTCTTTCACCATCAGTCTGTCTAAAGATACGATTTAGACAGCGATTGAAAAATAAATTCGAAATAATTATCCCGGAAATAATAAAGATATTCTAAAAATAAAAAAAAAACACAGTTAGCTCGAATTCCAACGAGATTGACTGTAAAATTATAAGTGTTATTATCCGTTACCACTTATAAAGTTTGTTTTGTTGTTATTTTGTATCGTAATTGCGTTCATGTGCATTTTCGGCGGATATACCGCGATCGACGCTCTTGATACTAGCCTGTTACAAGTAATTTATCATTCCAGTCATGAATGAAATATGGTGTAATGAAGATAAACGTAGATTTACTCGACGGGCCACCGTTATTTTTGCAGAAAAAATACTTAAGTAGAGACCAGTTTAGTTGGTTGAGAAATTATAATTTGCCGCCACTTGGAACGTTAGCAAATAGTAGTCTGTGTAGAGTAGAATGTGTCAATGACCTCGAATGTGTTTCAAGAAATTAAATACTCGAGTAAGCTAAAGTATTAATATTGTTTGGTTAGCGCGTTAAGTTTGTTGACAAGGTGCCCGCCAGTCAGGATGTTGAGGAAAGTTCATTCGCACTCTGCACACCAACGACGGGTTACATAAACTTTAGTATTGCCCATATTTAGCTACATTCGAGGTTACCGAGTTCATGAGAATATGACTTTTAATCGTTTTAGCTTGAAGTTCATTTTTTAAAAAATCTCATCTTAGTATTTTAATTTAAGCAGTAGCAACATTTTAACTGCAGCAGCGTATATAGCGAAATGCTTTTTTCGGAAGCTGGCCTTGTATACGCAGACAAGCGAAATCGTCTGTTGGCTTTTAATGCGGAGAAATTGGTATTTATTCATAATAATTTCTCCCTAGTGCAATTTCACTATACATTTTTTGTTCTGTTATTAAAAATTCATAATTCTCTGTGTTGAACAAAGTGTCTTCAATCTTTCTGTTGTATTTATTTGAGATCCGGTATCCAGCCGGATAATTGTTTCTTATCCGGTATTCGGCCAGATTTTAAATTTGAGCCGGATAGGCTGGTTATCGGAAAATTACCAAAAATCCGCTTCATCTCTAATTTTAAGTGTTCATTGATGCATGTCACTATATGTGATTTTCGAATTTCTATTTATCTATCTATACATATAAATAAAATAATAAACGCCTGCCGCTATATGCACATCACGCATAAACTGCTGGATATATTTCGATAAAACATTCGAATTCTTAAACACTTGGCCTTTATATAAAAAAAAAATATTATCACGATATCTTCATTTAATAGAAAATTATTAAGTTTTCTGATACTACTATTACATAACCACTACAAAAGACTAAAGAAAATTTGCAAGAAAAGACATTGCAACTTCCCTACATAAAATAGATTATATAATAAACAACGCAGACTAAAACGTGGGTATCAGCGAATTGTAAAATAAAATATAATGTAAATTAATTATTGTTATAAATAATATACATCGTGTAATGTGGACATGATTAATATTAAAGTCAGATATAAGCTGTTTAATATATATGTATTTTGTATTGTACTTTGAAATACACTAAACTTCGTAGTTGTCAGGACACGTGATTTAAGAGTAACAGTACTAAATTTTGCGTGGCACAACTTATTTTTAAAAGTCCTTTAAAATATAGACAACATAATTATAATATTCTGTACATGAAATTTACTTACGCAGCGCGGTTTTTTAATTCGTCTGACAACCCTACACTACACTCTGTACATTATTACCGGCAACGCAAAAGATCCGCAAACATATGCTTATATCGAGCATACCGTTTAGAAGTTGTTGAATAAATTCAGACCACGCTTTATGTCGTGCGAGACTGTGAATTCGATTCACCTGAAAAACTTTCCCACACGAATTATTTAACCAAAATGTTTTATAATCATGATTCAATGTTTGTAGACTTTCACGAGGTTCAATTTCATTGAATCAACATATATTATACATAGTTTTAAATAAGTTTATATATGTAAAGACTTTTTATAGGCTTAGTAAAAAATTGAACATCGAAGGTGACAGAGCTACGCTGAAGCTATTAATGGTTTCAGCATGAATGGGTCGGCTCGACCGGGGCAGTACCACCCTCTCACAGAAAACCGACGTGAAGTAACAGTGCTTGCATTGTTGCGTTTCGTTCGGTCACTAAGAGCGCCGGAGGCCCACCTCCCTTTCCCTCTCTTCTCCTCTCAACTCTCACTCCCCCCACCCTTTCCCCCAAAACACAGGCTGGCAACGCACTTGCGACTTCCCTGGTGTTGCTAATGTCTATGGACGGTGGTGATCACTTAACATCAGGTGACCCACCTGTCCGTTTGCTTACTATGATATTTAAAAAAAAGAAAAAAAAAGTTATTAGCTGGGAAATATATTGACGCGATGCTAAATTCAAAACTATAGAGCTATGTCTGTACATAACTTTAATATGAATCATACTTAAGGTAGATGACAAATAGAGGGATAGGTTAAATAGCTTTTGGTTTAGACGCGTATATAACGTAACATTATCACTGATTTGAAGATATAAAAGAAACGAAAGAGATTTAGATACACAGGTAGTGGCACCGGCAATAGCTTGTAAATCTCTCGATGGCCAGGGTACCTTTCATCGCGAAAAAGAACTCTTACCGAGGGATAGGTTAAATAGATTTTGGTTTAGACGCGTATATAACCTAACATTATCACTGATTTGAAGATATAAAAGAAACGAAAGAGATTTGGATATATAGGTAGTGGCACCGGCAATGGCTTGTAAATCTCTCGATGGCCACCATCGTTTTAGATTACAGTGTGCATAGCGTTATTTACAGTGCAGTTGCCGTGCTGTGTCTATCTAATAAAATAAAATCTAATGTCTATGAATAATGTAGGGTGTGCCAACAGTGAAGAAATTTTATTTTGTAAAATGAATGGATAGGTCTCATTAAGCGATAAATTATCAACTATAAATTCATTGAGTCAAATTTCTATCTTTAATATTTAAATTTCTACGGATCCTTGAAAGCGCCACACATAACCGCAAAAAAAAAAAACGCAAAAATTATTAAAAATTCAAATTTGAAAGATCCTTAGAAATTTAAATATTATTATAGATAGAAATTTGACTCAATGAATTTTTTGTTGATAATTTATCTCTGAATGAAACCTAACCATTCACACATTCACAGTTTGTAAGTGACAAAAATGTCCAAAAAAATTATCCTCGTCGATCTGCTTAGCTGATCTGAATATGGCTGTAAGGTCGGGCTTACGCGTAATATAGAAAAGAATTGAATACAAAACAAAGTAAATATTATTATAGGAATCTAAAATTGACATTTATCCCGACGTTATACATATATAGCTTAATACGTATTTATATCACGTATTTTACAGTTTTTTTTCCAAACTTGTTTTCGCATAGAGATCATTTGGAATTGGTAATATAAAGGAAGAGAGAGGTGATCGCAATTGGATACGATTCAGTACTCACTCCGTTGACGTGTTGCATGAGCATAATATTAAGTCACCGAGATTTGTTAGTCCTGATATATATACAGGTCGTGGTTATTTCAAAGTCCGTTAAATGTTTTAAGATTAGCAATCACACGCTGGGCAAAATTATCGAACGATTTTATTGCAGACTCCTTCTCCATGAAGCCCAAAAGAACGAATGGACATGTATGTTTTTGAGAGCGTCGGAGAGCCACCTACCCTCCCCTTCCCCTTCCTTCTTCCCTTCCTGGGCAAGATCCCGCAGCGAGCAATTAGAGAGGTGGGAGGCGGGACCTGGCGGACGAGCGTTACGGAAGATATACCATCGACGCCGTCCGTCCGGTCCTGTCCGGGTGGGTGAATAGGGACTGGGGTTCCCTGACGTACCGTCTGGTGCAGGTGCTGACCGGGCACGGATGCTAAGCTGGTACCTGCACCGGATAGCGCGCGCAGGGAGCCCACCGCCGCATGTCACGAGTGCGGCGCTGAGACGGACACCGCGCAGCACACTCTCTCTGAGTGTGCGGCGTGGAACGATCAGCGCGGCGCCCTGGCTGCGGCGATAGGGAACGATTTCTCGCTGCCGGGCGTGGATTCGGCCATGCTCGGCAGCGAGGAGGGGTGGATTGCTGTGGCCTCCTTCTGCGAGGAAGTCATCTCGCAGAAGGAGGCGGCGGAGAGGGCCCGCGAGGAAGATCCGCGAAGTGGCCGTCTCCGCCAAAGGAGAGCAGGAAGGAGGGGGAGGTGGAACGCTCGCCCCCTCCCATAACCGAGCCGAACCTGAGGAGATGGGTCGGGGGATGTGTATTTCACTGAACTCCTCCTAAACGGCTGGACCGATTTTAATAAAACTTTCTGTGCGTGTTCCAGTGGATCCGAGAATGGTTTAGATTCACAATTGGACCCGGTAGGTGGCGTTGCGGTTGACTTTTAGGTTTTTTTTTTATTATCAAGGCAGGACAACGTCCGCCAGGTTCGTTAGTTTTTATATAATATAGATTCTATATAATATGTAGATTCTATATAATATATATGTCTATATTATCTGTATTTTCAGAAACTGGTTATATTATTAAAATATTTAATCAATGCAATATTTTTTTAAGATATCTGTAAACAACAGTCGAAGGTAGGTTAGAACGACTAAATAAATGAAGATACAATGACCTCGGTGATCAAATTATTTTACATAAAACGGGGCCTCTACTTTGAAACGAAAATGTTAAATTTTATATTTATCGAAATCTTTAACAAGATTTATTTGCTCCAAATGCTTATCTGATATTATACTTCAACTTAGAAGTAATCATGACATAGTATAAAACAAAGTCCCCTAGCACGTCTGTTTGTTCGCGATAAACTCAAAAATTACAGAACGGATTTTCATGTGGTTTTCACCACTAGATAAAGTCATTAATGAGGAAGGTTTAGGTATGTAATTTGTGAAGGTTTTTTTTTTGTCAGGGCGGAACAATGTCAGCCAGGCCCGCTAATAATATATAGAACAGTAACAATGAAAAACTTACTTTACCAATATACTAGTTTTTTAAATTATGCATAGGTTTTTTTTAACTTTATTTTTGGCAACCAATCTTTCAGATTGTTACTGCCATTGGCGAGTAGTTAATAGTATAAGTTAAGTAATATAGTTAAGTTCTTCTTCTGTTATATTTTTGGCAACCAGCCTTCTAGTAGACTATTACTACTATTGTCAAGTGAGTATTACAAGTTTCTAATAATATATAATATAATTTCAATGAACTAACAAGATGATGGCCATCTTGATAGAACTTTCCTGGGAGCTCACGACAGAATCCATGCTCCGTGGTATTATTTCCGATCCAGTCCAGTTTTAATGGTGGTAGAGCCACGTTGAAACTATTACTGGTTTCAGCATGAATGGGTCGGCTCGTCCGGGGTAGTACCACCCTCTCATAGAAAACCAACGTGAAGTAACTGTGCTTGCATTGTTGCGTTTCGTTCGGTCAGTGAGAGCGCCGGAGGCCCACCTCCCCTCCCCTCTACTCCTCTCCCTCTTCCTCTCCCTCCCCCCTCAAAGGGTGGCAACGCACTTGCGACTCCTCTGGTGTTGTTAGTGTCCATGGACGGTGGTGATCACTTAACAGCAGGTGACCCACCTGTTCGTTTGCCATTTATGACATAAAAAAAAAAAAAAGTTCACTTGTGCACAATAACCAAACGATATTACGTAAAGCACCACCAACATTACACAATATAGAGCCGAATAACACAAGATTATAGATAAAATATAAAGACCACATGGCACTACATGGCATTCCAAGATCCCGCCAAAAACTCTCTATGCATAGGTTGTACATATGGCATAGAATATAACCGACAAAATATACAAAATAACTTATTGTATTTTAATATTCTCTTGACAAAAAATACTATTTAACGTGCTTGTAGAACTGAGACCACGGTCGATTGATCACTTCCTTCCCTGTATACAGTTGGTACCTAGGAAATGTCCTTTAGAATAATAATGAGACTCAAAGTTGAAGGAAAATGTTGAAGTGTCACAATAACTTACCTCTTCATAAAGGCTTGTAGGCCACGAACATTAAACTGCGTCTCCGTCCGTCGTAGTCCGGTGAAGCGGTAAAGACCCTGCATGGTCAATAGCGTAGTCAGTTCGAGAAAAAAAAAAAATTAAACTGCTATATTTCGTATCATTATTATATTATATCATAATTTATGAGTAATGGCCAAAAATTTCCTTAAAAAAATAATTTCGACTTCGGTGTAGGCTCCCTGACATCGCGAAACCGCAGTTTGCGAACGCACGCCTTGAATCGTTGACCCAAATCACTTTTCTTATAATACGATTCCACTCGATTTTATTTATGACTTGTGTTTAGATAGCCACCGGAAATTCGAACCTTAGTATAATTTAGCTCAGATAACTTAGATAAAAATCAAAAACACTTTATTCAATTTAGGCCCTAAGAAGGCACTTATGAACGTCAATACTACCACCGGTTCGGAAAACAACCCAGTCATCGAGAAGAACCGGCAAGAAACTCGATATGGTTTATCTTTTTAACAAATATATATAATATTTAGAATAATAATATATTCTATATAGTAAATGTCACAAGCGTTTTTAATGGATGCACAGAGATGAGTCAATTCCAGACATCACTATCGTTTACATATTGATCCACTCTATAATAGCCTTTTGACACCAAAAACCCCCTTGACATGGCGCTTAAATTCTCAATCCGGGAAATCGATAATAGCCTTTGGGACTTTGTTGTAAAATCTAACACTAACCCAAACAGATATTATTAGAATTATTAACCGTAGTTATAAATGTAGCACTACCGCACAGATTTCCTCTACACTGTATCAAGCCTCATGGTACATGTGTATGTACGAAGGGAAGGGTTGGACTACACGTAATAAATAATACACCAATTCCGATTCAATCCTCAATTGTATATCTTCACGCTTACTACAAATTTTTGACCCTATTGTTGATATACCTATGTATTGAAAATACAGTTCTTTTAAGGTTCAATCACTTCAAAAATACTGAATCTATCGGCATAAGATTCTAAACATTCGATGCGGAATTTCTCGTAGATGGTTCTACGTTATTTGTTTTTTTTGGTTGCGATTGACTCTACGCTTTTTTTTATGTCCAACGAAACGAGCGGGAATCTGCTAGTAATTCATATTTGTACCTTAGTAAAAACGTTGAGAGCGAGTTTACGGGAACGTTATTTACGCAATTCCTGTCTCAGTTATGGTTTAAAGGCTTGAGATCCCCTATAGATATACTTGCAGTTTTAATTTAATTAACCGTATGGCTAAATAGAGTATTTTTTTTATCGTCGATTCGTTGATTACTCTATTTGTTGCTGCGAGGTTTAATTTTTGTGGAACAATGCAACGGCTATAAATTTGCTACGCTTTAACACCACCTGGGTAGGAGGTGCAGAGGAATGAGAGGTGCACTTATTGCGGACGCTGGACTGTGGACTGCTGACCTCTTTACTGAATACTTCCTAACCACAAAAGAGTCCTGAATCACCAATACTCGATTGTTGTTCACTCCGTAAATCCCCTGAATGTACAGTCACCTTAAATTTCAGAATAGTAACTTTAATTATGGGTATATCTCCGCCGGTTAGTATTCAAGCAAGCGAGTGGAAAGTGAGGTATAGTATCCAGCTTTTTTGGCATGTCTAGGAAAAGACTTGACTAAGTTCGATTTCTTATAGCGCTTTCTTTGTCTACCGCATTCATTGCGCTGTGCGATAATAGAGAACGCTTTACAAAACCGAAACGTGCCGATCTTAGTTGGCCGTCTCATTCTTCTCTCCGACCTGACAAATCAAATGCCGGTCACTGTACCTTAGATTTAGAGTGTTATCATTGTGGGGTTATAGTCAAAAGCTAGACTTATAAAGATATAGAAAATGAAACCTATTATTTATTTTATTCGTCTATACTAAAAGTAGTATCACATTTGTCAATGAAAATAAACTTTATATAGCTAGAGTCATGTCTAAAGCGATTTTATGTTGTCAATTGTATGCCATCGAATATTAAGGCGAACGGTATCTCGTTATAATGAATGCAAAGTTGACATTAATGCTGATATCACGTTTCATTTCATTGTCATTATAACCTCATATAAATAGGAATGGCACATTGTTAGTGTTAAATGTATGTTTTAGACTCATTAACTGTTAATTATACGGATGGCAATTTGTAAAAGAGAGACTGTTATTGTCAGTTCCTGTATTAATATTTTGTTAGGTTATCTAGTATTTTTATAAATTCTTCGAACATTTTTGTACATATACACAAGACACAAAGCAAAATATTGCTAACATAAAGACAATTTAAATAATGTATTTAAGATGAATGATTATACTAGCTTTTGCACGCGACTTCGTCTCCGTGGAATAGTTACTTTGGGCCAACACGTAGTGGAATCTCTCAAAAGGAAAAAAAACGATTTTGAAACATTCGCCATTGGTTCTCCGCTCCTATTGGTCTTAGCGTGATGGTATATTGCCTTTCTCGATAAATGATTTATCTAGCACTGAAAGAATTTTTTCAAATCGGGCCATTCCTGAGATTAGCGCGTTCAACCATACAAACAAACAAACTCTTCAGCTTTATATATTAGTATAGATTACTACTCTTAAACTCTCTGACTCTCTGACACCAACATTAAAATTACAATAACTTTTGATAGAGTGAACCAATTTCAATGAAACCAAGACTAAATATTACTCGAGGAATATGCTTTATGGTTATCTTGGTGAGTTTTTATCGTGAACACAGAATTTTAGCAGTGATGCGTGTTCATACAAACAGATAGATATCGAGACCGACAGATAGACATTTCTCAAAATGACTGAAATGTATTTTATGTCTTATCCGAATAATACACCAGCAACATTTTTTTCACAAAAATCTAAAAAATTCAGACACGTTAGAATTATATTCTTATTATTAGATTTTTATTATTATATTAGACTAGCCGACCCGGCAGACGTTGTCCCGCCCTGGTCATAAAAAAATCCTTGATAAATTTACTTCAATCGGGTGTGACGGTTACACGCACATCATTTTTCATTTTTTTAGGGGCCCTTTATTCCACTGAACATATTAGGCGCATTGTTCTCCAAGTTGTACTCTGTTGCTATTACATTTTATATTGTAACTAGCGGGACCGGCAGACGTTGTCCCGCCCTGATTATAAAAAAAACCCTGACAAGTTATATATCAAAACGTTCCTCATGGATCACTTTATACACTGGTGAAAACCGCTTGAAAATTCGTTCAGTAGTTTTTGAGTTTATCGCGAACAGACAGACAGACAGACGCGGTACTTTGTTTTATACTATGTAATGATAATAAGTTACGTGTACACTACTGTTGCTTGTTATTTGAAACGACCTATGTGATCCTAAAACTAGAATTTAAAATCAGAAAGACAATTACGCTGCAATTTATTGGTTCCATAACAACTGAGACATTCCCCACACGCTGTACGCGCTATATCTATACTACGATTTTTTTTACCTATACTAAAACGATATACACTAATAAAGCATTAAATACATTCTTTATAATATCACGGTAGTACACTATTGTGTATATAACTAAATATTTACTTTGCTAAAGGTTATTGGTAATTTTTTATGAAGCAATATGTCCTCGATTGCTTTTATTTTGCTTTAATCTATAGACATAACCGTGAGTGATTGACCCACTTACCGTACAAAGAACTATGCAAAATACTCTATCATGGTTGGCAATACGTTAATCAATTTCATTTAACTCTAGACGCTAACGTTTGTTCGTGTCTTGTAATGATAATATAAATAAATATTAATTTAACGAGAACTTGGACATTCTTAATGTTAATTGAAATACTGGTAACTAATTGCCTGTAATTACCAGTTCAGTATCTCGGCTTCGGTGGTGTATTTATATAGTCCGTATCATATATTTTTATTCTTTATTTTCTATAGCATAAATGTCAAAGCGGAGGTAATTTTGCAATCTATATGTTTTACATTTTACTGTGTATTTAAAAACGTATTGCGTTGGTAGGTGGTAGAGCCACGCTGAAGCTATTACTGGTTTCAGCATGAACGGGTCGGCTCGCCCGGGGTACTACCACCCTCTCGCAGAAAACGGACGTGAAGTAACAGTACTTAAATTGTTGCATTTCGTTCGGTCAGTGAGAGCGCCGGGTAACTCACCTCCCCTCCCTTCTCCCCTTTCCCCACTCCCCCTCCCCTAAACACAGGGTGGTGACGCACTTGCGACTCTTCTGGTGTTGCAAGTGTCTATGGACGGTGGTGATCACTTAATATCTGGTGACTCACCTGTTCGTTTGCCTCCTATGATATAAAAAAGATGTGCATCAATCGAATCGTAAAATAACAAATGACAAAATTTCCGGGGAAGAAAAATCCTAATGAAACCAATGATATAAGTAAAAAGGTGTAGACACATTACCTACATTATATTTTGACAAAACTAACGAAACCATTACGCACACATACGTAAAGTAATATTGTATCGTCACACTGTCTTAGATAAAATGTGGAAGTAAAATGGCATATTCTCAATATCGGTGGGGAAAAAGAAATAGTTATTTGTTGCTTAGATACGGGCGGATTGACGGGGCAGCCTTCAAAAATAAGCTTCCAAGTATTAACAAGGCGGTGTCGAAGCGCTTATGGCGTATCTACTGCTTTTTAGAATATCATTGAATGAAATCGTATTATGGTGAACGATATTTCATAATGTGTCTGAAAGTGGACGTCACCACGTCACCCTCACCCTCAAGGTCAAAATTTGTAGCCAAGCTCCTACAAGTATGTGCTGCCATCTGCCTTCAGAAGCAGTACTTTTATGAACTTAGTGCGTTAATGTCTTAAACTACATTGTAATTTATCATCAGTTAAGATTCTATAATCTGAACTGACAACTACTCACTATGTCTATACAGTAAATAAATAAATAAAAAATCGAGGCAGTCGTAAGGACTGCCGACTGAAGTCAAAAATCAAAACAATGGAATGATTATGTAGTTTTTTGAATTTTCAAATCAATTATACTCTGAATACTTAAATGTCGTAATTTGTAAATTGAAATGATTATCATTATAGCCTAGTTTCACATCTATTGGCACTCCGAAAAATAATTATAAACGTTTTTATACAGTTTATTAATTAATCTAAACATATAATAAAAATGGAGTGTCTGTATGTAATATCAAAATAAAAAATGTTTACTTATCGGGTACGTAAGTAACTGATAACAAAAATGCAATTTTTAAAATTTTTGTCGGTCTGTCTGTACGTCTGTCTGTCTGTTTGTTCCGGGTAATCTCCGAAACGGCTGGACTGATAGTGATGGGACTTTCACTAGCAGATAGCTGAAATTATAGCGGCTTAGGCTACTCTAAGTTAGACTAGCTATTAACCGCGGCTTTTTCCGCAATGCCATCTCCAAAAGGGTTGGACCAATTTTCACGGAACTTTCACCAACTGATAGCGGACATCATAGCAAGTAATTTAGTCTATTGTAATTTAGACTAGCCGTTAGCCGTGGCTTCGCTTGCAGTACTAACTTCAAAACGATTAGATCGATCTTCACGAAACTTTTATTAACAGATATCTGACCTTATAAAAAGTAATTCAAGCAATTTTAGTTTATACTAGCAGTTAACCATGGCATCGTCTACAGTGCTATCTCCAAAACGGTTACACCGATTTTCACGGAACTTTCACTGGTAGATAGTGAACCTTATAAAAAGTGATTGATGTTATTCTATTTTAGACTAGCTGTTACTCGCGACTTTGTATGCTTGAAATTTGGCAAGATTTCAACTCATTCTTTATCTTTAATAAGAGAAATAATTATCAGCTTATTGTTTACAATTCGATATTATAATTATTAATATCTTTAATGATATATAATCTTCCTAATAAAACCTTAGATTATAAACGTTTACGTAAAGAATTCCATAATACAATTTCTTGCGGAACAGCGTTTACTTTACTTTAACAAGGGTTTATTTTTTGTATAGTCACGAAATCTTAATTATAATGACAGTGTATATTAAATATAATGTAAATGTAAATCTTTATTTCCTTTCATTACTTCCTTATACAGTGTAAGTGAGCACTGAGGTAGTTATGTGGTAGGTTAAGGTTCCAAATATATTGCTGATGACAAACCTCATTTGGCACGTTGTTAGTATTTATATATCTAATGTTCACGTTACATGTTACTTTTAGTGGCGTGCGCTTCGTACTTACAATTGTTTTTAATGAGCATTTCTATAATTGTACATAGTCTCACAATTTTATAATTCTTTAATAAGATTTAAATTTAAAAAACGCGTGCGGAGCTGCGGTTACAGCTAGTCTCAAAATAAAATATCAATATTCTATGTACACAAGCCCCTACACTACGCGTCGTCAGTATGGTGCTTCACGGACATATCGAGTTCATCGTTGACGCGAACACATAAGTTTTTTCCCTACCAAAAAACGTTGAACATGGCTAAAGGATTTTATTTAGTAGCTAACAATTTATCAAGAGATTCTTAGTAAAAAAGTAGATAACGTATTGAAAATTGTTCATTTATTCAACTTAATTACATTACTCTATATAGAATACAAGACATTGGATTTATGCTATTATGGCTTAATAAAATGCCGTAACCTGAAATAGTAGACCGTGTTAAAACCGATAATATCTGCAATTTCCTGTAACATCAGTTATAAAATATTTGAACTCAACTCGGCTGAGAATATTTAAGATAATTAATAGGCGCATATAAATTCATCACCGTTATGTTTACAACAAAGATTTACAGCGAACCGAGTTACCTTATCGGGGAGTTTTATTACCATCTCATTTTCTAGAAACGCGAAGGCGTATTAATAGTCATAGGTAACTAGCTATTTGTATACAAAATATTTCAAGATCTAAATCAAAACACAAATTGTTATTTTAATGTATATCGCATTGTAAAGTGTTGACCATAAATTACGTCACACGGATTTTTTGATATTCGAAACGTAGCTGCTCGTCCTTTGACATATGCTCACCGGTTTCTAATCCTTTCTCTGAGGTGAAATTTTAATGTAGAAAATATTAAATTAAAAACCCATAATGAAAACATAATTGTGATCTAAATGGGTGCCAAGCTCAGTGGTCAGTCCAAAAATTTATTTATAACATAAAATATTTCATAACAATTTAAAATATCAACTCTTTATATAACCTAGGATCATATATTGAACCCTAGGTCTGATTTAGCTAGGAAAACCGCGTGACGTTAGTTTTTTGTTGTACTTCTGAAACTTTTACTGGTTTCAGCATGAATGGGTTGGCTCGCCCGGGGTAGTACCACCCTCTCACAGGAAACCGACGTAAAGTAACAGTGCTCGCATTGTTGCGTTTCGTTCGGTTAGGGAGAAGGCCGGAACCTCCTTTAAAAGGCCGGCAACGCACTTACGACTCTCCTGGCGGTGCTAGTGTCTATTGAGGGTGGTGATCACTTACCATCAGGTGACTTGCCTATTTGTTTGCGCCCTATAATATAAAATAAAAATATTTAAAATAAAAACATTTCCTTGTAACACAAAAGTTTCACTACTATTGTGTGTCTTTACAACACATCCTGTTTTTCCATAAAATCTGTCTCTACTGCAATAAAACTGTAAAAATATGGTAACGAGAAATTTATAGCGTATAGAAACTACCAGTAATAAGTTTTTATGCTATCTATTTTAGTATAGCTCACCACTTTGTTGTAAATTGTATTCTGTTGCTATTAAATTATATAATGTAATCTAAACCGGATGAATTCGCGAGCGATTGATAATCAAAATTTAATTAAACAACTTAGAGGTTTAATACTTTAGACTTATACACGTTACATTACGAAGCTTAATAATCGTCGCCATCGCCCCTAGTTATAAAATATTACACTTTGTTGACCTCCTGCGTCCTTTAACGTTAACGTATTTTATAGATAGCCCTTAATATTATGTAATAAATACAATTTCATAAGTGTAATATCTATTTTTTTAATTTCATGGCCTTATTTAAATAGATATCTTAATAAAACTTTTCTCTTTGTTTTATTTTATGTTTATTTAATTTTTAACAGTTTATTTAATGAAACATTTGAGTGATTTGACCGATTTTCAACTTCAATAATCGTAAATAACTGTAATTTTAATCATGATCATCACATCAAACTGTTAGAAACTCATTCATTATAGGCTTCCTTCCGAAGGAAGGTTTGGACTAATCACCACGCCCGCCCACGATGTATTGGCGATTTCAAATTCTGAGAAGTAATAGGTTTTTGAGTCTCCTCTCCAGCGAACAAACATCACTAAAGTTCTGTTTTAAGTGTATATGATCAATATAAAGTACATCATCATTATATCATATTTTAAAGTGACCGTGAGATAATTATAAGTACGCGAAACAGAATTCTACAAATTACAAACAAGTTTATTGATTACAATTTCAGAATAACAGTACAGATAGATAATCACTTAAATCTCTTGGATACACTCTTTGATATAGTGCCCCCATCGCCGTTCCAAACTCACACCAACCGCCGCTGGCTGACTGCTCACCCACATATCCTAGAGCCCAGGAAAATGGCAATAACCGTAAGGTTCTCTAGAAGCTTTGTTATGTGCAATTCGGCGTCGTGGAATGAGTTACCTGGTGAAGTGTTCCCCAGGGTTATGACATGAGGCTCTTCAAAAAGGTATTAAAACACGCTCTTCAAAATCGGCAATATAACAGCGATGCCCCTGTTGTTGCAGTTCTCCATAGGCGACGGTAACCATTTAACATGAGATAGGCTGTCTGCCTGTTTGCTGCCTTTTGGCATGAAAAAAATAATCCAAAAAAGAATTAAGAAATTAAGTACATACTATTTCTGAGAGGTGTTTTGTCTGACCCAGTCGCGTGAACCATTGTTAACACATTTGGTAATTATTATATTTACCACAAGATGGCGTTATCTGTACGGTTACTGTGAAAACTTTGTTTGTTACAAAAAGTTGGATAGCTTTTTTTAAATATTCAAGAATTTTTATTTAAATCCGTGTTACAAAACCATGTCATCAACGGTCTGGTTCAGTTCCGTACAACCATGTAACATTTACGTGATGATAAATCCGCTACAGTGACTGACTGTATTTTAGTTTATCATGTTTCGGTATCAGCTAACATATATCTGGCAATGAAAAGGCTAACAAGCCTGAATTACTTCGACAACCGACGATGTATTGCGGATCCGGGGATGTATTGCGGAAAAGTTTATTCTCAACACAATACAAGCGGTAACATCGCAAGATTATTTATCATGACGACTATTCGTCACATTTAGTATGTGATAAATATGGTATGGGTTATTTAAGTCCCTTAGAATGTGGCTATGAAAAATCTTGGTTGGTTTCATTAAATTAGTTTGGCTTATAATTTATGACATACGTAGAGACCATTTAATTAATTATTTTTTATATTCAATTTTTCCATTTAAAGAAAAGGAGAACAAGGTCTCGATGAAAGATTAAAAACATTTAACATGTATAATTTTGTTTTTTTAATAAATTTATATAAAAAAGGTAAAACCAACAATGTATCTTAATTGTAAAATACAGTCCAAATTCGTCCTAGCTGTTGCAATCTCAGTGATATTAATATTCTTTTCGAACAAGGCTACCTACGATACAAATTTCGAAATGCGTAAACAAAGTTTTAATATGAAAACATACATGTAGTGTAATTGCATGTATATATGGGCGCGCGACCATACAGCCATCTGGTCCCAATTTAAGTAAGTAATACAAATTAAATCAAAGCTTCATTATCTGTAGTGCCATCTATCAGCTATTCGGAAATAAATAACACAGGAAATATTATTAGCAACTCTTTGTGATAAAGTAAATAAAATATAGAAAAGTACGAACAGATTACTATGGTAAGTAACGAATTAAATTAATTAATTTTAATAAAAGTTTTGGTTATGTTTAAATGTAATTTAATATTGTTTTAAGAATTTTAAAATAGAAATATGATTTATTTTTGCCACAAATGTATAAAATGCGACATTTCCGGTGTATTTTTTATTATTATTATTTCTAAATAAGCTAATTACGATATATTTCAAATTTTAATGAAGATTTAAAATAATTGCAATATTGTTATTTATTTTATATTGTTTTGTAAACCGTTGATATTAATTATGTTTTAAATAAAGAAAATATGTTATTATTGAAAAATAATATATGGCGGAGCCGTTGTGAGTTACAAACGGGCAATAACAAATTAAGTTAAGAAAAACATTCTTTGTACGATTATTGTAAGGTGACGTTGCGGAGAAGGAAATATATTGTAATTCTGACTAGTAGAGTCGTTTTTATGATGGATTCTGATTAGCTAAAACTTCTATTCTCATCTCTCCATCCATCTATCCATTTGCATGGAGCCAGTATTTCTAAAGTGAAACTTCTTTAGGCGCGTTGAGTGGTATTTTTTGGCGGGGATCAATTTATAATTTCGCGACATGACATGCTATTAAGCGTGACCAATAGTCTTAGTCTCTCTTTTTTTTATTGTAGCACGGCAAAATGACTGCACTATGCCTGATGGTAAGCATGGTACAATCCAAACACAATGGCGACCACTGACTGACACACTATCCATCGCCAGTTGCCGCTGTCATGCCGGCCTGCGAAAAGCTGGATATTCGCAGGCTGATCTCGAAACACGACCCGTGTTTCGACGACGACACGACGGCGACGATGACGATTTCGACGACAATATGATGGGCTTTTTGTCAAGCTGTAAAACCCTGCCACCCCGTTTTCGCCATTGCCTCGTTCCTTATTCAGCAGGGTGCACCACGTGCAGGTGCGCTTGGTTTGCATGTCTCAAGTCTTATGATGTTATTCGACACCCCTTACACCCCAAAATGTTTAAATTAAGTTTAAATGAATACTGATGATATATTACTATTCACTTGAACTCTAGACTCTATTACATGTAGTTCGAAATGTTTGAGCGCACGTTTAAGTAAGTTACATATCGTGATAAGATGTTTAGCCGATAGCGGAACAGTTGTAGTGTTTCATCATCCGTCATAAGTCACTACACAATCCTAAGCTCTAATTGTTCTGTCACAACTCGAGTACCTCCCGTGCATACCACTTTCGCTTCACCAACCGACGCTGATGCAACTAAAATTGTGCCCCTAAGTGTTACGACATCCATAATTTTAGGGTTCCCTGATTGTTTTCTAAAATCCGTCTATGGATGAACTATACTGTAATATGTAATTATTAAGACTAAAAATTTTCAAGTCTACATAAATAAATCATTTTCTTTTTTTTTAATCTTTGTTTAATTTAGGGACTTAGGTCCACGAAGAACATGTTAGTCCTATCGTACCTTAATCTAAAAATATTCGCTAAAGAGAATATGATTAAATAAATCATGAATTAATACATTTAGACTCAAAGAGAAGAATAAATATTTCTCTGGCATATCTTTTAAATTCTAATCCTAATTAATATGATAAATGCGAATATGAGTTTGTTTGTTAATCAATTACACTTATCTACTCGGTCAATCATAATGAAATTTTTTCACACACTTTAGCAAATAAAAACATAGAGTAAATTTCGCCCGGAAAAAATATCTGAGGAATAGGTAAAATATACAAAGATGCGAGCGAAGCCGCGTGCAACAAATAGTATATATATTACAATTGTCACAGGCCTCCTCGATCTTTATTTATTATTCCCAGGATAAGAGAACAAATATTCGGTGACTTTTGACAACATTTCTTGACAATAACGCATCTATTAATAAATGAGAATAAGTATTATTTAGGCGTCTAAAAAACGTTAGAAACGTATACGATCTCTTTTCTTATAATTTCGTTGATTTTTTTTATCATAAAGATATACTAATCTTAGTAAAGAGAAACAAACCATTAATGGATGTAAATTTATTATTCATTGAGTTTATATAAGTGGGAATCATCCAAGTTAGGCACACGTGCATTGACAGAACTGTATTGAAATAAATGTATACAGAACCTTTTTCCTAAAAATGTAGCCTCAATTATATTTTTTATCTCCAGCACATTTGATTAGCACATTTAGTGTCATCTTAGGCTGATGTCCTAACGCGACGCGACGTTAGTGTGTAAGTGTGAATGATACAATGTGTATTCATCTCGTAAACAATAGCCGAATGGCGTTGTGAACAAAGATCAGCCTTATTACCTACAGCCATGACTTGTGCTAATCGGGTTATATAATATATGTATTCTGTACTTACAAATTACAATAGCGTTTTTAAATATTACACGTTTTGTTAGATAGTTAGCTGTGTGTAATACACAAGTGTTTTGAGAATAAAAAAACGAGCAGACACACGACTTACATACGTTTTTTAAACGCGACCTCTTTAGAATAGTTTTAGAATAAATCTAGTCTTATTATTTCCCTATAACAACTCTCAGAGTTGAACTATACATACGCTTGGCTGTATTCGTTAAAATTAACAAGTTTAAGCAACATTGTTGTGCATTCGGACCCATATACTAAAATGGTTGCACGAGTAAATTTATGTTTCCAAGAACGCAAACAACTCTAGAGAACTGTGAATTTGAATTGCAAATAGCAAATAATATATAAGTAACTAGATTCAATAATTCAATATTGATTGTGTATATATTCGATCAACAATAACAACGTGTACCTATATGAAACCAATTAATTTAGTGTGCCATAGAAAGATATACTATTTACATTGTAATTAACTACATTACCATATTTTTTACCACTGATATTAATAATAACAATAGATTAATAATAACGTATAATTCAATACCACTGCTTAGTACTCATATTACGTGCTGTTGCAAATTATTATGTCGTCTGTTTACAATATGGTGATTGTGAGTAATTAATTATGGTTTGAAAAACTCTTTACGTCTTAACTATGAATTGCATTTTTTTATAACAACGTGGTTTTTCTGATAATTATATATGTTATAATTATAACAAAAAGGTTTTATATAACATAAAATATAAAGCTTTTTCCTTTTGTTACGATACTTTTAGTATCAAAAAGTATGTGCCAAATGTATATCAAATAGCTGCATAATACCTACTCTTAAGGCTTGCATTGGATCGTAATATCAATATAAAATCTAAATATAGTTTTTATACATATACGTATACATAATCTCACGGTATTGAACTTTATTGTATAATTCAACAAGGAATAAGACCAAGCAATGAACAAACGTACTATAACCTAAACATTGTTCAGTATGTGGAAAAATTAGTCACACTCAGACACATTTTAACGACGCGCCACTATTCTAATAGTACGTCCATTTTATTAAAGTAATATGATATTACTATACTATAAACGCGGTATAGAAATGTATTTATTATTAAATTATCGAAATAAAACCTCGCGATATATAAAGATAAAATAACAAAAACATTGCTCAGTATTTGGAAAAATTAGTCATACTCAGACTCGGTTTGACGACGCTCCACTATTCTGATTGTGCGTACTAAGATAATCATAGTATTTTAAAAAACGGTTGTTATTTAACTATTACACACGGTCTAGATGTTATTATTTTTAAATTATCGACATAGCCACAATAACTCGCAATAATTAAACATAAAATAACCAAAACATTGCTCAGTATTTGGAAAAATTAGTCATACACAGACTCAGTTTGACGATGCTCCACTATCCTGATGGTGCGTACTAAGATAATCATAGTACTTTAAAAAACGGTTGTTATTTAACTATTACACACCGTCTAGATGTTATTATTATTAAATTATTAACAACACCAAAATAACTCGCAATAATTAAACATAAAATAACCAAAACATTGCTCAGTATTTGGAAAAATTAGTCATACTCAGACTCGGTTTGACGACGCTCCACTATTCTGATTGTGCGTACTAAGATAATCATAGTTTTTTAAAAAACGGTTGTTATTTAACTATTACACACGGTTTAGATGTCATTATTTTAAATTATTAACATCGCACAACACCTCGCGATAAATAAACATAACATACCTAACTAAAATATTGGTCAGTGTGTGGAGAGATTAGTCATGCTCAGTGCGTGCTAAGAGACTCATATTACTTTACGAAAAAGTTGTTATGAAACGATTACACTAATACTATCGATTACTAGTGATCTATAAAAAGTTAATGGTAGTGTAGTTATATTTCATATTTTATACTGAACTACTGATTACTTGCAACATAAAACAGATTTATTGATGGACGTATAAGGAAGTAGGCAGCCATTCGACTTGTGAAATCGATTATCTATTAAATAAATATACAGGATCTTCCAAAAAACTTATACAATAAACAATACGCTAGTAAGTGAGTATTTTGTTAGTTAAAGTAAGAAAAATATTAAAACATATATTTTAACTTTATTTCATACTCTTTATAATTTATTTGACAAGTTATGCATAAAATATAATGTCGTTAATAATAGATCAAACTAGCGGGTCCGGCAGACGTTGTCCCGCCCTGATTATAAAAAAATCCTGGACAAAGTATATACCAAAACGTTCCTCGTGACTCACTTTATCCACTGGTGAAAACCGCATAAAGATCCGTTCAGTAGTTTTTCAGTTTATCACGAACAGACAGACGTGGTAGGGGACTTTGTTATATACTATGTAATGATAAAAAGCAAGATATAACAAGAATACTTGTAGCAACTAATAAAACCAAAGATAAATAATATTCTGTAATGATAAAGCCTAAAATAAATGAAAAAAAAATACTATAAAAATATGTAATTACATGTTACTATTACTATTACTAGCGGGCCCAGCAGACGTTGTCCCGCGCTGATTATAAAAAAAACTTGACAAATTATATACCAAAACCTTCCTCATGAATCACTTTATCCACAGGTGAGAACCGCTTGAAAATCAGTTCAGTAGTTTTTGAGTTTATCGCGAACAGACATACAGACAGATGCGGTAGGGGACTTTGTTTTTACTATTATATATATGTAATGATAATATTACTAATATACATATATTTTGTATCCATAATAAATATTACAAAGTGAAGTCGCTTTTCACATCTGTCCGCGTGTTCTCTTTGTTCTTTTAAATTACAAGCGGATTTTGATACGATTTTAATATCATTAATAGATTTTTTTCCAGGAGGTTTACCTATATACTATACTTATATACTGTAAAAAACTCGATGTATTTTAATGAAGTCGTAAAAAGAAGTTTTCTGTCGCTTATATTGATAACGCTGGATGAACGTTATGAGTTACGATACAGTAGTGTACTACGGAATTGTACATCATAAGAATATGAACTAAAAAGTACTGAATGGTACATGTCTATCGCCTAATGATAACCCAGAGTCATCATTTTTATCTTCTACATATTATTAATAAACAATAGATTATTTCCACGCTGTGTTCAAATATAGTATTAATCCTTATTCAATAAAATACTTTGGCTACATTAGGCATTTAATATAGATCAAAATCACCATTCACGGTGTATCATTTCAATAAATATCTTAGAAGATATTAAATATTCAAAATTGCGCGAAACAAAAAGAACTTGTTCATGTGAAAATTCTTATGCAGCTCCTATTACTTCAATAAACCTGTACATGAATATCGAACCGACAAAACATTGAACTAAATGGTTTAGTAGACACTTATGACGTCACATTATTATATTGCACCCAAGCGAAGCCGGAGCGGGAAGTTAGTGGAAGACATTTCAAAATCTCATAGCATGAAATACATTTAACATTTTAGTGTTGAACATATTTATATTTGAGATATCTATTATAAAATAAAAGTAATAATATGTTTTATTAACATGATGGAGGTATGCCGTAATGCGTGCATCACGCAAAAGCTGCAGAACACATTTCGGGCTGTTTTTTTAGTCTTAATTCTTAAATTCTTTGTCCTTACCTAAAAAATTCACGATACTTTTATGAAATACCAACTTCTGTCCGCGACTTTGTCCGCGTGGAATCGTTACTTCGAGCTAACGCTAACGCACAGCGGAAGCTCTCAAAAGGAAAAAAAGGTTTTGAAACATTCTTCATTGGTGCTCCGCTCCTATAGGTCTTAGTGTGATGATATATAATCTATAGTTTTCCTCGATAAATGAGCTATCTAACACTGAAAAAATCAAGTCTGACCAGTAGTTCATGAGATTAGCGCGTTCAAAAAAAAAACAAACAAACCTTCCGGATTTATAATATTAGTATAGATAAAGTGCAAGAAGACATTCTAAGAAACTATGATTTTTATACAAACACTAGTTTGATTGAAGAAGGCGTTACTTTGCGGAAATCCATCACTAAACATTATAGTCGGTCTAAAGATGCTCTATGAAAAACGAAACACATATAATCGATTGTGGTTATCTTATATATTAATACGTGAAGCTTAAACTTTGTATCCCTTTTTCAAAGAATTGGGCGAACGGATGAACGTGAAATTTGGCATAGTTAAAGTTTATATGGAGGAGAAGTGCAGAAAACTATTTTTTTTTTAATGTAAAATGCATTACAAGTATATTAAATTAGTTAAAATATACATTACACACACTACTGCTCGAATTTTATACACCATATAAATGGAAAAGACATTTTGACATCCGTCAAAAGGTCCGTCATTCTTTCGTTCCAATATTTTACCTTTTCAATATTTTTAACATTCTAACGACTGAGATCTCCGCGGTTAGAATCATGCAGTTCAAATTGATGTAGCAATTATATTTATTACAGTTGATGATAAATTTTGAACAAAAAGGAACTCATTTTCATAAGTTAATGGTAGTATTAAAAACTTCTTTGTTTTGGATTCATTACTGGGTGTATCACTATTCCTTATAATGTACAGACTACATTTAATTCACCCACAAATTTTGTAAAGTTACCTTTACTTAGAATTTGATAGCCTTACCACCTTATGTAACCGTCTGTTTTTGTTTCAAATTTATAATTAATTTCGATTTTCATTTAGACACAGATTTTTTAATGTTTATACAATTTAAAAAAAGTGGCAAATAACTGAGTAGCCATCATGAAAACCTTTGATAATAGAAGTATATATACCCTTTGACAAAAGAACCCGAATGAAGTTCAAACTTGAAAAAATCAATGAATTATGGTCGAATGTCGACCACTGGGCGCCCACTAATTAAACGTTAATGTGCAACTTATTTTAATTAAATATATATTTTTTATATTTACAGTTACATGCCAACAGTGTCAACCGTCAACCAAGGAACGCGTTCTCAATTATGTTTATTGTTTCAGTTACTAATATTTCGCTCTCTCTCTATTACAAGTTTCAGATGTAACTATTTCAGGTACACTCGAACAAATAAAATCAAATTATTTATTTTTTTATTCTCAGGCTTATGGTGGTCATTGTGCAACCAAGGTAGTGAATAGCTTTTTGGACAGGCACATTTGTAATATTTGTATCTTTTTTTTCGATGTTTACTTTTTATTGTTGTTAGCTGTTTACATGTATAAGTTCTGTTATATTTATTGTCAATACGCCGACTACACGCCCGTACATTACTTAGGGTCTCCATTGAAAATCAGCGCTGCAGTACCACCCTAGTTGTGCTGCAGCACTTTGCTGAATGGAGGTGCCTTTGTTGGATATTCTAATAAGCTATGTATATGTTCATCTTGTTGTTTTGATGTTATCCAGCAATAAAGACATTTTCTTTCTTCTTCTTCTAAATGTTTTTTGTTGCAATAAGACGTAGTAGCTGCCAATCTATTCCAGGCGGAAGTGCAAAGTGGCGTCCACTATAATGTTAACATACACTATCGTTCAGTGATGTATTATTTCTTGCCGCGGGGAAATGGGTTAAGCGGTACCGTGCGCATGTGCAGGAGATGGGTGGAAATACAAAGAAATTTTGTAAGCTAAGTATATTTTTGCTTTAATTTTTTTAAATGCTTTTCCTGTGTATGTAAGTGTCCCCTATAAATACATTGTTAAGATAATATACAACGCGAGCAAAATCACGGGTATCAACTAGTTTATAAATACACGTGTTAATTATATTTACAAATATTCCTTGAAAGTGCGAACAATTAATGTTATTTTTTTACTATGGTAATGAATGCCCTGTATAAGAATTCTAAATACGACAATCCATCGCCGTTCACTATTTCAAAATATTTTTACATTGTCTGTTGCAATATCAGTTTCTATCACAAAATTTACTGAAAATGCTAATTGTACACCGATATTAGGTATATTTTTAACAATGTCAATGCTTACACTATAAAAACGCGATGTATGTAATATTTATTGTAATCTACGTTACGAAAAAAGTAACATTTTAATTTGTCGAAATCGTCAAACACACTTTTGTTATAAAACATTTTTTTGTATGAAATCTATAGGTCCGATTACTGTGGGAACGTTAAGCAATTTTACTGTTCCCATAATCTAATTGTAATTCTAGTATTGAAGCTAATACGTTTTTTATCTGGCTTATCACATCGGTGTCGCACCGTTTTTTGATTTTATTAAATTACTCACGTATCGCCAATGGAATCTGTAGTGTATACGCCAATAATTACACCATTTCGACCGTAACCTCAATATTGAGTGTTTGGACACTTTCCGTCGTCCAGAGGCGTTTTTGCGCCTTGTCCCCGTTCACAGGTTCGATGCCATCTGCGCGCATCTAACTGGACGCTTTTTTACGATCGAAATATCTATTACTATTCGATATGATATAGTGGTTTTAGAGTTCCGTATAATTATTAGTAAATCGAAGATATGCCTATGTGATTAATTTTTATTTATGGACTGTATTTCCGTAACCGTCAAACATGTATTTATATGTAATAAATATATTTCAATTGAATAACAATTAATCATTTCATTTCTTACATTCCGTCGCCTGAAGGCTATGTTGACGGTATAATATTTAAGACTATATTTTAAACCAACGATACTTCTAAATCTATTTGTAAGTATTTAAAACGAAAGGTGTCGATTAAATTAAATAATAATATTTACCCTAAAAATAAATTTATACAAATTATATTTCATACCATTAAGTATTGTAACTTGGCGAAATTTTGTAAAAAAAAATGTGCGATTGGAAGCAAGTGAACAACAGGTTCTCCGATCATGACATCCGGTCATGTAATCACTTCTGCCCATGGACACCTGCGACAGGAGGGGCATCACAGTTGCGTTGCCAGCCTTTGAGGAAGAAGTACGTTTGTTTCTTAAAGGTTTATAGATTATATTGGTCCAGAAACACTGCCACTGGGAGTTCATTCCAGAGAATCGATGAACGTGGAAAAAACGCACGCGCGAACCGCAAAGTAGACGACCTCCAACCATCGAGATAACATGGATGAAATTTTAATTTCATTCTTCAATAAAGATTTCTTTGGAAAATATTAATAATTTGCATATAATATTATATACATATAATAAAAATGAAGTGTCTGTATGTAATATCAAAATATTTTTTTTTTACTGATTGGGTATGAAAGTATACACGCTTCTGATAACAAAAATGCAATTTTTAAAATTTTTGTTGGTCTGTCTGTTTGTTCCGGGTAATCTCCGAAACGGCTAGACCGATTTTGAAAGGAATTTCACTGACACATAGATAAAATTACAGCGGGTTTCTTAGGCTACTCTAAGTTAGACTAGGTATTAACCACGGGCCCGGGGGGGAGAGTGGAGGGAGGTGGAGCGCCTGGCCACGATGGCCACAACTCTCGTGGTCAGGCGCATCAGGAGGTTGGGCCTCAGGGTGGCCCTCGAGAAGACCGAGGCCCTACTCTTTCATGGGCCTCGGCGGGGGCCACCACCTGGGGCCCACATTGTGGTGGAGGGCGCCCGGATCAGGGCGGGGACCCAGATGAAATATCTGGGTCTCACCCTGGACGGGCGCTGGCGGTTCGAGCCCCACTTTGCGGGGCTCGGACCGCGAGTTTCTGGGGCGGCTGCGGCACTCGGCCGGTTACTCCCCAACATAGGGGGGCCGGGCGCCGGGTGCCGCCGACTCTACATGGGAGTCGTGCGGGCGATGGCCGCCTACGGGGCACCAGTCTGGGCTGATGCCCTCGGTGCCGCCAACGTGCGTGCGCTCCGCAATGCGCAGCGCACAGTGGCACTGAGGGCAATCCGGGCGTACCGGACAGTGTCCTCGGCGGCGGCCTTCACGCTCGCCGGCTCCCTGCCCTGGGAGCTGGAGACAGGAGTTCTCGCCGCCGTGTACGAGTTCACGGCGGCGAGGAAACGAAGGGGGGAGCCTCC
>MU158706.1:693842-712632 GCA_015888305.1 Antheraea pernyi
TGGGTATGAAAGTATACACGCTTCTGATAACAAAAATGCAATTTTTAAAATTTTTGTTGGTCTGTCCGTCTGTCTGTCTGTCTGTTTGATCCGGGTAATCTTCGAAACGGATGAAACTATTTTGACGGGAATTTCACTGACACATAGTTGAAATTACAGCGGGTTTCTTAGGTTACTCTAAATTAGACTAAGTATTAACCGCAGCTTCGTCTGCAATGCGATCTACAAAACGATTAGACCGATTTTCACCAAACTTTCACCAGCAGATAGCGGATATCATTTCAAGTAATTTAGTCTATTTTATTTTAGACTAGCTGTTAACCGTGGCGTCGCCCGCAGTACTATCTTCAAAACAGTTCAAAGGATCTTCACGAAACTTTCACTGACAGATAGATGACCTTATAAAAAGTAATTGAAGCAATTTTAGTTTAAACTAGCTGTTAACCGTGACTTCGCCCGCAATGCTATCTCCAAAACGGTTAGACCAGTTTTTACGGAACTTTCACTGGCAGATAGCTGACCTTATAAAAAGTAATTCAATATATTTTAATTTAGACTAGCTGTTAACCGTGGTTACGCCCGCTGTGCTGTCACCAAAACGGTTACATCGATTTTCACGGGATTTTCACTGGTAGATAGCGAACCTAATAAAAAGTAATTGAGGTTATTCTATTTTAGACTAGCTGTTACCCGCGACTTTGTCTGCATGAAATTTAGCAAGATTTCAACTCATTCTTTATTTTTAATAAGAGAAATAATTATCAGCTTATTGTTTACAATTCGACATTATAATTTATATAACGAAACATATTTAGGAAGACCTCTATATCATTAATGTTAATAATAATTATAATGTCGAATTGTAAACAATAAGCTGATAATTATTTATGTTTCGTTATATAAAGACCTCAGAAAAGTGTTAAATAAAATTAAACGATGACATTGAAAATCGAGATTTTTTACTATTTTTTATTGTCAATGTGTGAAATATTACTTATCGTTTTAGTGTAATGTCCATGACTTACCCTCTATTCCACACAACACTCGAGGTCACTAAAGTAAAAAGTACTAAAGTATGTACGTACGTAAAGTGTATGTACTTTAGTATTAACAAAAAATAGCCTCAATAGTCCATTTTAGCACGTACAGTCTTCGTCAATCTTTTTGGCCGCTCTGAATATGGCTGTAAATTCCGGCTTACGTATATTGTAGTTAACAGTTTAATACACAATAAAGTTAAAATATCATAAAGATAACTGGTATTTAGTTACCATTAAGTTGTCTCATTGTACACATATAATATATATTCATGTCCGTTTATGTTCTGCACAAGTATATTCAGAGCAGTCAATACATTTTGGCGCGGACTATACACTGTTGTATATAAGAAATTATAGTTATACGTAATAATAAATCGCATAACTTATCTAGACACCTCTGTAACTTAGAAGTGAAATTTTTATATAAATACCAAAAAACGACTGATTCAGAGATAATTTTAGCTTTAAGAAAAAAATAAGTAGAAATAGGTATACGGTTTAAAGCTTTAAATTGATATATGAGGGCATCTGCTATATAATCATGGCTGCACATGCAAGAGGTGCCAAGATTTTATGGAAGTTTGTTATTCATTGTAAATATGTTTTACAAATACGCTAAGATTAACGTACGATGAGATTAACTTGTCCTTTATGAACCTAAGTCTTTGTTAAGTAAATAAAGATACAAAAGTAAAAGTAAAAAATATATTTTCTAAGACCGTAACATTGAATGAACTTTAATTTTATTTCATCTATACAAGTAAGAATCAATAGCCCAATGTATGAAAGTGCACATAAGTCTGAGTATCTATAAGTACTAACTGATCCGGACACACGTTGCTGTGGCTCAGTTATTAAATGTTACATTAAAATTATGATAAAATATTTGTGTGGCGCCATCTATGAGATATCTATAACAGTCGGTCCTACAGTTCTCTATCAACAACATAATTGAAAGCGCCATCTGTCAGAGACTGATGTAAGTTACAATTATTAACAATAATCAACATTGATAATAAATTTAATTTGTAATTAAAATATATTGAGGTCATTAATCAAAATATAGATCCTATCTCTCGAGTTGGAGCAAATTTTATAGAAATGCCAACTTTCATGAAGATCAGTTGAGTAGTTTCGGAGTTCATCGTGGATAAACATCGTGACACTGGATTTTTATATATATAGAAGATATGTGTTTTTGTTTTGTAATTATCAGGACAAGGTTCGTATGAAAAGAATATTAGAAAAATCATGTTGAAGATTGAAAAAGGTGGGTTAAAAATCTCAATATAAAAAAGTGACTGAGTGAGGCAGAAGACAACAGAGAATTGACAGATAGATATTGACGTTTAGTTGCTCAGTTTATTTTTATTTCATTAAATGTTCGTATTATAAAGGAAATATATTGGTCATCTTTTCTTCGTTTATTTCCGTGTGATGCCGGGGCAGACAACTAGTAAATGTTAGTTAACGATAAATTTGATCCTGTTGTTGGCAAAAGATATGGTACTAAATTTATAGTCGGCCTAGTCTGTTTACAGTTAAATCTGTCGCCCACGCACATGTTCCACAGGCCCGAGACGGAAGCACGTTGTATGTTCGCGTGTCTTGCTAATGGTTTGTGTGAGGCGACAGATCCGTCATTTATGAACGGACGCCGGGATAATGCCACGTGTTCTGAGGCTGCGGATGTGCGCGCGAGCTATTCCTACCAAACTACAGATCTCAGGAAAACATCTCTTAGTTTTTGCTAGTAGGAATCCAATATTAATGACTTAACCGACCCACTACTAACAGGTAAAAAACAGGTCCTCATGCATTTTTTTCCCAATAATAAACACTGTGTAATTAAGTACCCATTAAAATCACAAGTTGAGAAAAGCAACTTTGTTCTACATTAAATGCTCAACATAACTTAAATATTTAATTGAATAAGGATACCCTATTAATCATAATAGCTACCTAAATAATCCATCGTTTAATTATTTAAAAGGTAATGTTTACTGGGAGTTGTCCTTAGGAGATAGATATATATTGTAATACTTTTCACAGGCGTTTCTCAGGTATGCAATTCCGTAGTACATTATTTGATGTACTCATAAATGTACAGATAATATGTTAGCATTGTAAGCGTCCAGAGTTTTTTTATAACCTGATTATAATACGTCGACTTTTAGGTGCTTTCTATAATCTAATTATACGCAAACTATCCGAACTTATGTAAGATTATCACTTACGAACCTGTTTGCCTAAATCTGTTTTTGTCGTGTTTGTACTTGCCAAGATAAGACTTGTATTCTTTAGACATAAAGTTTGAAAAATGGTATCAAAAATGAGCAAGTGAATTAAAAAAACTGTTGCGCGATCCCCCATCTTCAAAAATATTGTCAGAATTTACAAATTGATATGATTCTTCAATTGTGATTTTACTTAACGTTATGGTCATAATGAAAAAGGGGAGATTTGGTCTCATTTTCTTAATTACCGTGTGAAAGCGGGGCAGGCACCTAATCGATTATTATTTGAACATAACAACGAAGATCATTGGTTGAATAAAATAGATCTTACCATAAAGTAAAATCAACGTGCCTGGCTAGCTAGCATTCCCAAGTTAAGAATACTGTCGCCAGGCTCATATTATTGGCTAGTCTATCTAATACCACTTAACCTTTTATATAATTTATATGTTTAGTGCTTTCTATTCTTTATATGTTATCTATCGCCTTCGACACTATCGTCTCTTAAGATCCAAAAGTTGTTGAACAAATATATATTATCACTAGCCTCTGCCCGCGATTTCTTTCGCGTGATATAGTTACTACGGGCTAAAGATAACACGCAGCGGAAGCTCTCAAGAGGAAAATAAACCGATTTTGAAACATTTTTCATTGGTGCCCCGCTCCTATCGGTCTTAGCGTGATTTTATTGGTAGGTGGTAGAGCCACGCTGAAGATATTACTGGTTTCAGCATGAATGGGTCGGCTCGTCCATCGTAGTACCACCCTCTCATTGAAAACCGACGTGAAGTAACAGTGCTTGCATTGCTGCGTTTCGTTAGGTCAGTGAGAGCGCCGGAGAACCACCTCGCCTCTCCTCCCTATCCTCACCCCCTTCCTCCCTGTCCTTCAAACATAGTCTGGCAGCGCACTTTCGACTCCCGTGGTGTTGTTAGTGTCTATGGACGGCGGTGATCACTTAACATCAGGTGACCCACCTGTTAGTTTCCCTGCTATGAAATTTAAAAAACATATAGCCTATAGCCTTCCTGGATAACTTAGCTATATAACACTGAAAGAATTTTCAAATCGGACTAGTAGTTCCTGAGATTACCCACTACAACGTCACAACCTCACAAACTTTACCTCTTTATAATATTAGTATAGATTAATAATGAGGAAGTCCGGTATAGAAAGTATATATTTGATATTAGGCGGAATTCTTATAGTAAAATCAAGGTTTACTCTCTCTCAATTCACGTGCGGACTCGTTTCAAGTGTGGGTGTCGGTAATAACGACATTTTTTGCTCGAACGTATGATTAGATTTGGTCCCGGCACGACACAACGCGGTTCCGTCTGCGACATGGCGACTCGTACACGAGTTACTCTAACAATGATTAATAAATAACGTTATTTAATTCCGAATTGATGTTATTTAACTTGTACCGTTCGACGTTAATTTGTAACTGTAAGATCCAATATAGGTCAGTGTAACGGATGTTACTTTGTACTTAAATAAATTATTTAGTCGCTATTGGTTAGATTTTTATCTGTTATTAATGTCTTACTGGCAGATATCTTCTGTTTATATAGATGTCGAAGTTTTTTTTATGTCGAAAGGAGTCAAACGAACAGGTGGGTCATCTGATTTTAAGTGATCACCACCGTCCATAGACACTAGCAAAACCAGAAGAGTCGCAAGTGCGTTGCCAACCTGTGTATGGGGGAGGGGTAGGGAAAGGAAGTGGGCCTCTGGCGCTCTCACTGACCGAACAATACACAACAATGCAAGCACTGTTACTTCAAGTCGGTTTTCTATGAGAGGGTGGTACTACCCCAGACGAACCGACCCATTCATGCTGAAACCAGTAATAGCTTCAGCGTGCCTCTACCACTCTTACTGGATACCGTACATTATTTATTTTATTTAGATACTAGCCGACTCGTGCCCAATTCGTTGGGCGGTAATAGGCATTATCAAGCTACAACTTTTTTCTAGAACTCAATCATATATCTCTCATCGTTCGTAAGAAACGTTTTCGTTCGACCACTTTTTCTCCGACTCCCCAGATATTACCCCCTACAACCTCACAAACTTTACCTCTTTATAATATTAGTATAGATAATATAATTATTTAATAGCTTCCGCCCGCGACTTTGTACGCGTGGAATAGTTATTTTGGGCTACGACGCAGCGGAATCTCTTAAAAGGAAAAAAGCCCCGATTTTAAAACATTTTTCATTGTTGCTAAGCTCCTATTGGTCGTAACGTGATGATATGTAGCCTATGACAATCACAAATAACGTGGCTTTATATTGGTAAAGGTAAATAATTTACAAAATCGGTTCAGTAGTTCCTGAGAATTACCCCTTACAACGTCACAAACTCACAAACTTTACCTCTTTATAATATTAGTATAGATTTAAACTGCGTAAACAAGCACTGAACAAAGATAACATTTTTTTTGTGTGTCTGCATACTATAATTAATATTCACATTTTGTACGCTCACTATAACGTTTTTTCTATATTGGCGCCAGCTTAATTGACAAGTGGAATTCATATCACAGACTATATAATTGTCCAACCATGTAAATACAGTTAACTTATCAAGAGTAAAATAGGTACTAATATGTTTTAAGTAACACCGATGTAAGGTTATTTTATTTATACGTAAAAAATCCTCTGATCATTAATATTAACACTTGTGGCAAAGTCGTGACGAAGAAGACTTGGAGCCCATGGAACATTACGTCATATATCCGCGTACTTGCATCCGAATATCCTAGCAATGATAGCACGATGATATCATCGCAAAGATTATGGCTAATTACCTTGTAAATCATACAAAAAATCGTGAGATAACGTATTTAAAAATATGCGCAATATCTTGAAGGTGTTAGTTACGATCGCAGTTTCTCGGACGAATAAAATTGTACGGTACCATATTTGCATTTATGATACTTTCATATGTGAGGTTCACTTTTAGATTTTATTACTCGTATTATGAGGTACGGGGCAGATCGCCCAGTGGGTTTATAAAAAAGTCGACGTTAACCTCGATCTAAGAGTATATTATAGTTATGACTTCGTTCTTGTAAAAATTGTTGTTGCATTGAAACTACGTGCTCTATCATGATGGAATTGTGAGCTGTCTTTTATTTTTATGTTGTAATTGTCTCATAACTACTGCATTATTTTACTTAGTACGTGGTAGAGCCACGCTGAAGCTATTACTGGTCTTAGCATGAATGGGTCATCTCGCCCTGGGTAGTACCACCCACTCACAGAAAGCCGACGTGAAGTAACAGTGCTTGCATTGTTGCGTTTCGTTCGGTCAGTGAGAGCGCCGGATAGCCCACCTTCCCTCTCCTCTCATCCCCCCCCCCTCCATTTTTTCCCAAACACAGGTTTCGACTTTCGACTCCCCTGGTGTTGTTAGTGTCTATGGACGGTGATGGTCACTTAACATCAGGTGAACCACCTGTTCGTTTGTCTGCATAAAAAAAAAAAACTTACAACCGTTTTACCGGTTTTAGCATGCTCCTGTTATACTTTATCTACGCTACACAGTAATTATGGAAACGCGTAGTTTTATTTAGCGTAGATAATCAGTTGAAAGTACACTTTTTGCCAGTAAAAATATCGTCAAAAACGATTCAACCGTTACGAACATTATCCCAGATGATCAACAGACACTTTCATTTTATTTATATGTATAGATTTATTACGTTACTAGTCGTTCCCGAGGCTCTGCACGCGTTTGTTATTGCTTAGGGGGCGTCCATTACGTAAGGCGTTTTTAAGGATTTTTTGATACCCCTTCCCCCTGGTGAGATGTTGTGAGATTTGTCTAAACCCTCTCCCCTCGCCTAATCTTACGTGAGACATTTTAAAATTTGTATTTTTGGTATAGCAGTTTATTTAGATTAGATTTTAGATTTAGATTGTTTAGATAGTGTGGCGGTATGCTCTTGCGCGGTCGGGCAACATCGCCAGCGCTCGAGAATGCTCGTTTCGTCAGGCATAAATACATATAGCCCCGACAATAGTAATCTAGAATCTCAGTGATACTAATACTTAAATGGGAATTACTAAAATATACAATATCATTGTGTCAGATTTCTGCATATTTTATCCTAGAAACGTACATGAATTAATCAGGTTTTCACACATTTTTTGCCTGCAAAAATTACGAGACATTCAACGAAGCCCCTCTTCCCTCTATAGTGAGATTTAGTGAGATTCCACTTGAACCTCGCCGCCATTGATTCCTTTACGTAATTAATTGACGCCCTCTTATTGTAATGAATAGTTAAGATATATCAAAATGCATATAGTGTAATCTACTCATATTATATTTTTCAACGCTTTTGTTAGGGACTAGATATCTTCTCTACGAACCAACTCACATAAACCAGTTAACTGATTGATCCCTGTTTAATAAGGTCAACCATATTCATTTCAACTTAAATTGGTTTATTATATATCAGCGAATCAATGTAACGTTTTTTAACTTTGTATTCATATAAACATTCGATCATGGTTTTACAGACTACAGTTAACAAATTTTCAGCTAAATTGACCGAAACGTGTTTCTAGGATAGCGCGTAGTATTCCAATTAACTTTTTTTATTTGTGAACCGGCGGAAATTAAAGAAATCGTAAATGTTACGGGAAGCCTGACACAATGCTATCAGTGAATGGCACAGTAGCGGTTAAGCCGTTTCTGAGAGTACCGCGCATAAATGCCTCCACTAGGAGTGTTATTATTCTGTGATAAAGCAACAGACAAAATTCTAAAAACTATTTTTCTGACCTCAGTATAAGTACAACATGTATAATGTATATACTATATTTATTTTTTAATATGTAATACGCTAACACTGCTTTAACGTTTACATACAACTATAACGCACTTGGATAAAGTTTAAACATATGTTGTACCGTTTTTCTGTAATAAATAATGGGCGCTTCGAAGTCCAACATGGTAAACAATATAAGGTTAGCGTGACAAAGAACAAAACACAATTTTGCGTAGTTCCCACAATGCTACGATGACGCGATGTGGCTTGTGCATAATAATACAATAATGCATGATAAAAAGTCTTTAAAATAAACAACCTGCGTTAATAATACACAGTTATCATTGCATATACAACTAGACTCTACATAAAATGGTGAAAATATATGTATATCAAGATCTCACCACGAGTGTATAGATTAAATAAAATAATCATAAATTAGTCGGGTAATTTCTGGAAAATTCGATTAAAATATGATAATGAAATAAAAAAACCTTTTTTTTATTTTATTATCGCCGGGAAATCCCTTATTCCATAAAGGCCACCAGCCTTTTATGTCCGACTCGCACGGACTAAAACCCCACCGTGTACCGACAGACCGTAATTGTTGGGGCGGCAAGGGATCGTACAATGCTAATCAACCTTGTAGTGCCACCCCAACGATCCGCCCGGCGGAAGGTCACCGCCGGGTTCCTACCTATAGAGAGGCAGACTGGCTTCACATCAGCTACCTCCCCTCTATCTCCCTGGGAGTCTAAGGCTCACCACTTCGTTTCCTCTCTGCCGTGAATTCATATACGGTGGCGAGAACTCCTGCCTCCAGCTCCCAAGGTAGGGAGCCGGCGAGCGTGAAGGCCGCCGCTGAGGACACCGTGCAGTACGCCCGGATCACCCTCAGAAAACCTGCCTTTACTTGAAGTTGGTTAAAAACAGTAATATAAGTAAATAATAGTTAAATAAAAAAAGTTTATTTTTAGAACATCAGGTATCTGCCAGTGAAAATCCTGTTAAAATCGGTCCAACCGTTTCGATAATAAGCCGGAATAAACAGGCAGGCAAAAATAATTATTAATTGTTTTTTTTTGTTTTATACTTTCATATGTATTAAGTAAAAAAACAGCTGTTATTTTGACATTACAAAGAGATATCCATTTTGTTTGTATAGATATTAAATATGTTTAACTCACTGTATGTTATATTAGAAACCATTCAACACTAACCATCTCATAGTCATAATGAATTCTTTGCGTGAATCATTTTATAAATACAAAGAATTTAAAGTGGCTAAACTTGATTTTCTATTAATCATCGGTACTAAATATTGATGGTTCAATCACGGAGTAAACGCTTACGTTTAGTTTTTCCTCATCGGCATGTTGGCGTTACGTGAGCAGAATATTATCTTGCAATACTTTGTGTACAGGTGTTATCAAGAATATTAATTATTATAATTAATACAAATCGGTGCTTATAACCTAGAGAAACGGAATAAAAATCAATACGGATTTAATAAAAAACAACATACACATATACTTCTCAGATTTAGATAACGCAGCAGACAATCATTACATAGTATAAAACAAAGTCCCCTACCGCGTCTGTCTGTCTGTCTGTTCGCGATAAACTCAAAAACTACCGAACGGATTGTCATGTGGTTTTCACCGGTGGATAGAGTGATTAATGAGGACCGTTTTAGTATATAATTTGTGAAGGATTTTTTCATAATCAGGACGGGACAACGTCTGCAGGGCCCGCTAGTTATAAATAAATTGTAACTATGACAAAGCTGTAACCATTTGCGACTGCGTCTGAGGTAAATTACAATATAAATCGATCCTACTAATATCATAAATGAGAAGCTTTGTGTGGATGGATGATTGTCTGTCATTTGACTAATGATGAAAATGCAGAAATCCATCAATAAATATTATAGTTGACGTTACTTTACAATTCCGCCTGGAATTGATTGTTCGCTGCCACGTCTCACTGCAAGAAAAAGCGTTTGATATTATTTGCGCAACGTGTACATAAAATAATTAAATGTTAAACAGAAAGAACGAAATATTAGTAACTGAATCAATTAAGCGATTTAACGTTAAGCCTGTAGTCGGGTGTTCGTATGCAGGTGTAAAATATAATATATAAGCTAAAATTAATTAAATTACGTTGTAGATTGACGTGTAATATGACCACCGTCGATTACATGTGTTTTGTTCCATCACGGAACATCCAGATCGATGTTGACTCTTTCAATGCGAGCGAGCCATTTTGTTACTCTTTCTCGTAAAAACTAATGAACGGATGTTGTAGAAATTTTACAATAGAATAGCTTGTAAAATAGAATAACATAAGACCATAATTAATAAAGATAACTCGCACGGAGTTACAGGCACAGCTAGTAAAATAAAAATGTAATGTAAAAAAAAACAGTTAGATATGTCAACTGCCAACTGTCGAGGTGATCGATAAAACGCTGTCGGAGTTTTTCGACCACAGATATATCAACATCTATTTTTTAGACACACATAGAAGTCAGAATAGATAATTATAAAAATAACTGGCCATTAAAAAGTACTTAATACAAAGTACTAAAAAAATCCTCTATAAGGGGCCATTCATAAAACACGTAACGCAAAATTTTACCTTTTCAGACTCCCTCCCCCTTTCGTCATGCTGTCACATTTTCTGCGATCCCATCCCTTAAAATATGTACATCAAATATTTGGATATTTAAAATTACGAAACGCTTAACTTTTTAACAAAAAATAAATCCAAAATTGTTCAACGAGCTGTGAATGTCGCGATTTCGTAGACCCCCCCCCCCCCCTCACATCTTGTCTCAGCAAGCGACACCCCTACCCAATAAATGTAAATGTATTTTATAAACGCTTTTTGTAGTTAAACTACAAAATATTGTGTTTTTAGGTTAAAATTTAGAAATTCGTAACAGACAATTGAATACCGAGACTGCAGACTAACCGTTCCGCTTTTACTCAAATTGATACCGTACAAATTTTTAAAACAAAACATGTGTCTACTCAACTGCTACGTAAATAAAAGTTTGTAGTAAACAATTTATTAATTTGAAATGTGTCCGTAATGGATTTAAAATGTATACCCTAATCATCATTACATAGTATAAAACAAAGTCCCCTACCGCGTCTGTCTGTCTGTCTATTCGCGATAAACTCAAAAACTACCGAACCGATTTTCATGCGGTTTTCACCGGTGGATAAAGTGATTGATGAGGAACGTTTTAGTATATAATTTTCAAGGATTTATTCATAATCAGGGCGGGATAACGTCTGCCGGGCCCGCTAGTTAAATATAAAATTGCGAAGACCATACAGATCTACTTGATTTATTCTTTAAAATATGTTCAGTGAATATGTTGTAAGCTTACAAGTTTTGTTTTTTTAACGACTATTTACGCGATATATAGATAAACTTTGCTTCAACTTTCATGTTGTAATATATAAATCTATATTGCGCAATTTATCTTCTTTATCCATCCACAAGTAACACAAGTACTATTACAAAATATTCTTCTTTTAGCTCTGGTTATATCAAAACATACTTGTACGTCCAGTAACTAGATCTGCATTCTATATATTTGTTTACAATTCTTAACCGCAAAATTTCTACAATCCTGGCATTATTTCACAGGGATATTCACAGGGCGTCGCGAATTTTTCCATATTTGGTTCTTCCCTGTAAAACTTCGTATAACGGAAAATTTTGCCATTATATTGACCCCGAAGAATGACTGTCCTTAAGTAATACCTGCAAGTATGTGTAATAATTTCTTTGAAACAAATTACAAAAGACAAACCACGAACTTATTCTGTTGTTGTTTCATACTAATTTATGTTATATTGATTCAGTTGAGTTAATACTGTAGTGTACTTTTTATTATTTTACTTTACCATAATGATCTTAAAAGATAAGTATAACTACAATTATTGTAAGAGTAAAATATTCTAAGGAATAATATTAAAGACATATCTATATACATAAAAATCAATTGCTCTATGTACGTAACCACATCACTTTAGAACGGCTGCACCTTTTTTTCTGATCAGTTTGTAATTATCAGAACAAAGAATATATTTGCAAAATTGTACGAAAAAATACTAAATTGGGTCAAAAATTTCCATATAAAAAGTAACCGAGTGAGTCATATACAAGACAGGAAGATCTGCAAAAATATTGACAGAACTGACGACAGATTGACTTTTAGCTGCCATTTTATGTCATTATGTATAGTCCGCGTCAAACTTTTTAACCGTTCTGAAGTAGATGTGCAGAACACAAGCTTAGGTATCAAAGGGAGGCAGATGAGTATCAAAGGGAGGCAGATGAGGTAAAAGGGGAACAAGTACACTCGCATTCAGAATAGTTTTAGTTTTGTTGTTGTTAATTACGTGTTATTGCTATTTTATTTGGTTTCTTTTTCTTATTTATATTTGTTATTATTAGAAGACCCACCTACTTCGAAAAATGATGTTCTAAGTAATGATTCAATTTTTATTGTCTGTTCCGTTTTATATGTAATCTTTTGGAAATATTCTACATATATGTATTTACTTATACGTATGTATACATACATATGCTGCTGAATTCAAATAAAGAGGTTTACGTAAATTAGCCGTCAAAGCGTTTCCAATATGAAACAATTAAAGTCGTGTCTATTTTCTACAAAATCTTCTAAAAGTTGCAACGTGGTCATTGTAACGTCAGATTCTTATTACTTAATGTAATAGGCAAATATCTACTTGAATCATAATTGATTAAAAACGTAATATATTGTACGTATAATATAGAAACAAAAATAAATAAATGTCATTGTTAAATCCCTATAAAATATTTTGAATATGTTTTGTATTAACTTCTTGACTGTACTATGCGTAAAGCCTAATTCAAAGCGGCCAAAACGTTTGACGCGAACATAAACGTACTGTAATAGAAAAAATTGGTTTCATTTTCATGGTTCAATTTCATGGTTATGTACTTATGCGAAGGTGAGGCGGGCTGCTAGTAATAGTAATACAAACCGAAAATGTTTTTTTTAAATATTTTCTTTAAAGAATTCTCGAGCAATAGTTATTATTATGTATTAAGAGTGAAGACAACATGGGAAGCGCGTAACCGTCGGGTTCGAGGAATCTGTGGTTACATTACATTCACTCGTAAATATTCATTCGTTCTATTCTCATTTAAAAACTATACATTTTCAATATAGCTTATTATTTTAACTACAAGTAGTATTAATCACTAAATGGCCCGTTACAATACATAAGTATAATGATATTAATGTTTAAAATCTTATTTAAGGCGGAGTCCAAATACAAATGAATTTCCTTTAGTTCCAATGATTGTTACATCACAGGCAATTACGCGTATCTGCGTATATAGTAAATCGGCCTAAAAACGCTACAATTCATATGAATTACCAATGAAATTTGATGAAATCTATTTTATTATATAAGTAAGATTTTTTAAAATTAAAAACAAACTTTAGTGATAAATTTAACAATTTATTCGTTCACGTTCATTCGTTTATTCGTTCACAAATACTTAGCAACACATTTGTTTATTTGATAGATGTAATTAATTTGTATGATGAAAGATTATTTTTTTATATGGATAGATCTTCAACATTTTACTACAATCTTATCTGATGTTAAATGATAGTGTAGGCACACAAGTTAAGCCTAGAAAGAACTATCCTTTGGTGATAAATCCTTCTTCTAAATCTAAATAAAAAAAAGTGTGTGTGTACTTATGTACACGCGTTAGAAGTAATACTTCTTTGGCGTAACAAGATAAAAATCTTTTCAAAATTTTTATCTTTCTCCTTATTCTACGTTTGTAGAAGAAACGACACTAACAATAGAAAAAAGGTATTTAATACATTGAAAGTTTTAATACAAAGAAATACTAACAACAGGTACAAAGAAACAAAATGTTGACTATAGCTAACTTCAGGGTGTCGGTTTTTCGTATCCATCGTAAAAATTTACTCTATCATTTCTCCCTAACGCGCCAAAAGAAGTATAACTTCAAAAATAATATCTAAATCCTTTGTATTTGGCGACACATTAAAAAAGCCATGCCACTTTGCTATGGTTTCCTCATGGTTCACCGAAACAGCATAGCAGAGATTCGAACCTACGTACGTGAGCCGTATTAAGATACAGAAGTTTTAAATGACAGAATTATACGAATTTCATTCATTAATATTCTATAACTGTATCATTTACTTGTTAAACATATGACACAAAATTATCTGCTACGTAGTGTAATATGATAGGATTCGTCACACGAAACTAATTCGTACATAAATACAAACTGAATTATTGTTCACAATCATGTAGTATTTGAGGCACTTATAATGAAACTGGGTTTCTTGTTTTCTGTATTAGTTGTATGTACCCAGTGGTGGATTTACCAATAGGCTGAGTAGGCTGGAGCCTAGGGCGGCAAATTTGGGGCCAGTTTTTGAAGTGAAACTTCTTTAGAATCGTTGTGATTTCAAACCGGATGCAACGGAAAAAACGACAGGTAAGAGACACAAATACAAAAATTAGTGAGCCAGAACGAGAGAGCAAATGTCGGTGTGTGTATATTGCACACTGTTTAATACTTGCTTGTATTTGAGCATTTAACGTGTTAGTATATGTGACAAGTACGTCAGCTAATACTACTGTACACTGTATGCGGCTGCGAATTACAGCTTTTTAGTAAGAGGTAAGCGTGGTGTGTTATTATTTAACAGTGTTTATGAGTATTTTTATATCTTGTTGTGCTAAATAATAAATTCATTTTAAAAAAATAAACTTTGTAATTATACTACCCTTGTTATTTATATTCATCTAATTCGTTTATCGATTTACTGGAGTTTCACTTCTATTGTGTGTGAATCACACACACATCTTTTTTTGTGTGGTTGTTACGTGGTGCAGAAATTAAAAAGTTTTATATTTATAATTCTAGAGAGTGAACCATCGACACCATAGTTCACAATCATAGTAATTACGGGATAAGGGTGGTGTAATTAAGTAGATAGAGCACAAACAATAACGTTGCCATTTGAATGGCAGAAAAAATGTAATTAATATCATTATGAACTAGGATATCCAATTATAGAGATCCTTAGGGGCGGCAAATTTTGAATAGCCTACAGGCAGCAGACTTGTAAATCTGCCACGGTATGTACCCTTATTTATATCCTTGGCAACGTGTTTGCAAAGTTTCATAATGATCGGTTGAGTTGATAAAGCGTCAAAGCGTAACAAACAAACCTGATTCATTTAAAAATAAACAGAAATATAATACTGAAATTTTATTGTGAAAACCGATTCTAAGAGAATCAGACTTCAAAGAATTACAATATTATAGTTCATGTTCGAAAACGTAGAATGAAAATCCTCTTTCCGTCAAATTGGTTAAAACACATTTTAATAGTATTAATTATGTTTTATGTCATTACCATAGTTTTGTAAAGAAACTTATTAAAGAATACACGGGAATCATGTGTTTTTGTATGATTAAAATGTTGTACACGTCTGATCCTAATAAAACACGGTCTATATGCAGAATTGTTAGAGTGTATAAACTCTGTCTTTTGAGTTATGCATGGATCTGGTTGGTTAGGGCCGTGATGACACAGTAACAGATGAATAAGCTAGAATTACCAGACGTAGTACTTTAATGCAAATAATTATTGATGACTAACCAAACTACAATATTTTTTTAATAAATATTTCCTTTTTAACGAAAAAAGAAATATAATTTTCTAATAGTGCTCTCACAGATGTATCTTTTAGTAAAAATAGTTCATTTGTTATTGACGTCCAATTTGGTTTCAATTTCGCGTTTATAGAAGCACTCACTGAATGTGTATCAGTTCCAGTTCAGTGTGTATGACAGCGAGTGTTCTGAAGAGTTATTCAGTTTTTTTTTTAAATTGTAGCACGGCAAAGTGACTGTACTGTGCCTGTTGGTAAGCACAGTACAATCCAAAAACAACAACAATAAATCCCTTCCTCTCCTTTTCATAACCGAACCACGCACTCAGGTCTTCGGAGCCACAGTTTTACGGTAAATTCTATATGGGCACGAACTAAAAAGTTCACGTCTTATCTTTGCCGTACCGTGAAGCCGTGGAACAATCTCCCGGACAATATGTGTTGTTCCCTTTTTGTGTAACATCGGATCCTTCTAGTGTAGCGTGAAGAGACATTTACGCAGGCCGGCTGACACACAGCGACGACTCGTGATGGATGATTTGTTTCTTCATGGTTCTTTTTTATTGTATTGAGCTGATTATTACCCTGAAACAATAAAAAAATCCATAGGTGGTTAAAGTACAATAGTGATTAAAAAATTCTCTTGTTCGAGAGATTCCTACCATATTTTCATTCCGGGTAATTGTAGATCATATCAGAATTCATCGTTGGTTTTTTTTAGTTATTTCTACCTCTTCGTGTTTGCTGAACGGACAGTCGCGATCAACCCGATATTGGTTATTTAGTTTCATAAAGGTATATTTCCATTTTGGAAATCATCGTTGTAGTTGGATAGAATTCAAAGCTAAGTGGTGCAGATTGAACGAATCGGAGAGAAAAAAATAATAGCTATTAATGTATTTACATTTACCAGATACACATCGTAACAATGCAGAATTATAAGGCCCTTTCAATAAGAACCGCCAGACATTTGTCGCTAATCTTAGACGAGACAAAAAACGCAGTCGGGTTGTGGCCCTTCTTTCACGGTCCCAAGCTGGCGCGGAGCGGCGCGGCGGCGCGGCGCTTCCGACGTGCGCGTAGGAACATGGCAAGTAGCTATACCAGTCCAGTCTACCGCGTGCCACCGTCCGGGGAGTTTGTGTTGCTCACGTCATAAATTCATGACACTACCTCCACGCAACTTTAACGTATATAGGTGCATAAACAGCTATTATCCCGTGTATTTTTGGTGTGCCACTACGAAGCCGTGAAAACAAACGGTGCCGTGCACACTTGCAACCCAAATGCGAGATTAGATCATTTGTGGGCGAAAAAATAAACATAACACTCCGGTAAGTTGATTTCGTTAATGTTTTAAAATGATCCTCGCTTTTTAATCCCGTGAGAAATGTTCGCGACCTTGATGCCTTTATTGTCAGAGAACATAGCCTAAGTAAAATCTACAGTCTCATTACTTGTTAATCTTTCCTTTTCATCTGTTCTTTGCTCACATAATATTACTATAGTATAAACGCATAAAACCTTCGAGATAAACGTTGAAATCCGTTCATTTTGTCAACTACGTTATTGAATCAAATATAATTACAGTAATTATCCACACACTCAGTATGGTCATACAATCGTAAAATTAAACTTAAACCTATTATGAACAGAGCTTTTCACTTTATATGAGACATTTTTAGGTTTGGGCGAATGCCAATAAACTGAATCGCCAACCAACATTATTGCTTATTTTAGGAATGCGTTATAAAATCATAATAGCGTCATTACAAACAAATTACAGTTTAGTATTTTAATGACATGTATGCCATTAATAATATATTACTATTAAAAAAAACCCTAAAAATAACGTTTGCTTTGAACAATTACATTTCAAATTTACTATACCGTTATTTTATATTGTTCTCTGGAATAAATACACTGTTCTATCCATAAAGCACTTACTGAATTTAAACCTTCAAGTACAAATTAACTTCTAGGCGTACTCCCACAGAACGCTGACTATTCCGTAAATCAAAAAATACCAAACAGAATGCAGTAACATAAATCACTCGGTCATCCGTGTAAAAAAGCGTGACATATTTTATAGCTTGCGAAATATCTTAACTATTTACAGGTGTAATACGGGCTTTCAGTATTTGTACAATTTTGTTTGTATAATATTTTGTTACGTATATTGTTACACTACTATATATGTGCAATCAGAACATAGAGATATTTTTGCATATCAATGATCTATCGGCCTACCAAGTAGTGATTCTGTTACTCTGGGAGTCAAAATCTTTCTCCAGGCTAAAACGTGTTCTGCAAATTATTAAAAATTAAAAATGTTTGTGAGTAAAAACTTGTTTGCGTGACTATAAATTGTGTTAAATACCGCGTACCCTTGCCATCTTTTCAATGTCGAGGACGGGTTTTCTTGTCTTTGCGTTACTATCTACAGATATCAACTTCCTTTTGTGCAGCAGTTGTCTCAAAAATTCTTATTATCACTTATCTAAAATACTAATGAGGTTTTACGTATAACATATAACCTATTGGTTCTTTTGAACGAATTATTTGGGTCAATATGAAAATATAGTAGGTATTGTTATTGTACACATTCTAAATTTATAATATTAGTGTTTCGAGACATATAGGTGCAGGAAACATTTTATTTATTGCATATAGTACAGTTGCAGATCCGCTAATTAAAGTTTAATTTTCTTCATTTATGAACTGTCGAACTATAACTTCGTAACTTTTTTTTTCGAACTGACTACGCCTGGGCCTATTGGCCTATCAAGGTCTTAACAGCTTCACCGAACAACGAAAAATACTTAGCAACCTTTTGCTGACTATTAAAAACCGTTAAAGTTTGTTGTAGGTTGTAAAAAGTTCATTTTGGTGATATTAATCGGGGTGAATGACCAATTTGTGACCAAACCTCAAGTTTTTTTTTTTTTTTTTTTTATGTCATAGGTGGCAAACGAA
>MU158706.1:712819-773444 GCA_015888305.1 Antheraea pernyi
GGGAAAGGGAGAGGAGAGAGGAGAGGGGAGGGGAGATGGGTCTCCGGCGCTCTCACTGACCGAGCGAAACGCAACAATGGAAGCACTGTTACTTCACGTCGGTTTTCTATGAGAGGGTGGTACTACCCCGGACGAGCCGACCCATTCATGCTGAAATCAATAATAGTTTCAGCGTGGCTCTACCACCATCATAGATCATAAAGAGAAAAACCTTTACGATTGTGTAATATAAGATTATATATTATAAGTGGTAGAGCTACGCTAAGGCTATTACTGGTTTCAGCATGAATGAGTGGGCTCACCCGTGGTACTACCACCTTCTCATAGTAAACCGACGTGAAGTAACAGTGCTTGCATTGTTGCGTTTCGTTCGGTCAGTGAGAACGCCGGAGACTCTCTTCCCTTTCCCTCCTCCCCGTCCCATCTCTCTCCTCCCCCCAAACACAGGCTGGCAACGCACTTGCAACGCTCCTGATGTTGCAAGTATCTATGGATGGTGGTGACCTGCCTGTCCGTTTGCGTCCTATGATATAAAAAAAAAATTGACGCGATGATAGGTTAGTTGATAGCGTGATCGGATACACCGTCAGTACGTAATTTCGAATCCTTGCAACTGAGTCTAAGCTTTCGGTGAGGAAACCATAGCATAGCTACCACCCTCTAGTAAAAAATCTGTCGCCAAGCACCTGTTAGTATGATCCGCCACCTGCACTTGACAGCCAATCCCCTCTAGGTTCGGTGTGTTTACCACCATAGACAACGACGTCATAACATTAAATGATACTGTGGTCAAACTTGAAAACCTATACTGTGTTATTACAAAAAAGTTAAATACGTATTGAATGCTTGGTTTAAAAAGGTTTCGTAATAAATGCACCGCGCTCGCCCGAGGCGAGTTCGCGTTATCCTTTATCACAAGTCTAATCTAACGTAACCAAAGCGAGACATAAGAGCAAGATGGCGTATATTCATCGACCGCGGTGCATTTAATACGAGACCTTTTTAAAGCCAGGGTTCAATATTATTTAACTCTTTTGTAATAACACCGATAAAGTATAAAAAAGAACTATTAACTGCGGGGAATTTAGGAAAAAAAAATTATTCATGTATAAGTGTGTAGAGGGTGCGCTCGGTTCTGGACACCCTTTAGTTTATTAGATTTGTGGGGATCTCTTTGTTTTGATAAAAGTAACCTAGGTTACATATTTTTAATCAAAAGCTTTTGTTTTGGCATTAAAAACAGACCCTTCGATTTTATTTGTTTGTTAACTAAGGACTTGTTGGGTATTAAAACATGACAGGCATGTTTGTCGCAACCTGCCATAACAGCATGGTATGGATTTGTTACGCGACATTATGGATATAGTAATAGATTTCTCCTTTACTCGAACCAATATCTATTAAGAGATATCTATTACTATGTACAGAGGTCATGTTGGTGTAACTCTGCTAAAGAGGTAGGTGAAATATTCGAAGGCCATGGATTAACAGACTTCGATGCAAAACGCCTTCTCAAAAGGAACTGTCCTAAGGTTTTTTTTTATATATTCTAAATACTCCCGGTCAGTTACACTGCATGCTATGTAAGCGAACATTTAGAACTAAATGTGGTTTCGCAAGCCACATTCAGTCCCATTTCCGAAAATGACAGAGTCAAGGAAGACACCATCATCATAGTAATAGATCAGTCTCAGTGTCTCCCTTTTGGTTTGTCACGTTTCGGAATCAACCAATATAAGTAAATCCAGCTGCTGAGACTTGCAGGTCGACATGACAACGATGGAAAATCTCTGTGGTAACGCCGTTGTTTTTGGATTGCAATGTGCTTAAAACCATCAGGTAAAATACAGTCACTGTATCTTGCTCCTATAAAATAAAATATAACGAAGTACAGGTTCGGTCAAACACACCGAACATAGCGAATGACTTAAATAAAGAAAAAAAAATTGAACTTAATATATAACCCGCCACATAAAATTATATCCAAAAGAAATGCATCAGAATGTCTCTAACTATAGGTACGAAGCTACCTCATCTCAGATTTGTATAAATCTCCAAACATTATTCGCTCTGCATTTCCTGTTAGATTTTGAGGAGTTACCTGATATATCTTTGAAACCTAAGGTCCAATGTTAATTAACTAACGAAATAGGATTGAGAATATTCACTATCCAATAAAAAAAGTAGTTATTCAAATCGATTTATAAATAACTATACTCTGAGGTAACAAACATTAATAAAGTACACGAATTGAGAACCTCCTTTTTGAAGTCGGTTAAACATCTATTCACCCCTCCGTTCGTACGAGTCACTGTCTTCGCTTCCTGTCCTTCTAACAAGACGCTAATGAAAAAGGATACTTTGTTTTCGGTCATTGAATGAAGCTTCCTATGTGCCTTGTTAAAATAAACAGCCAAGCGGCGAACTAACGCCTTGTGAGGCGTCCGTATCTTTACTATGTTAAAAAAAAACTTTGTGTTTTTAAAACCTAGTTCTTATTACTCTGTGACGTACCTACCTCTGCCTTTTTGGATTATCTACGTAACAAGACATATATAATAGCCTAATATTTAGTAATCATTTCTTCTTCTTTTTCTTGTTTTGGCTCCGCAAAAGCAATTACCAGTGTCAATGTTTTGTTTTAATAGAGATTGCAACATATTTTACACAATAAGTGTCGTGTGAATAATTTCAATGTCAATGTTCCAACAAGATGGTGGCTCTCTTGTTAGAACATTCCACAAAGTTTTTGTGACATCTCAGAATTCATGGTGCGTGGTGTTATTTTACATTCACTTCACTTATGCACAATCACCGCACTGTATTATGTAATACACACAAAATATAGCGTCAAATAACACAAAATTATGAATAAAATATAAAATGCACTACATGACAGACCAAAATCCCGCCAAAAACTCTAGTAATAATTTTGTTTCATATTTGAACAACAATTTGTCTTTGATATAGAATAACGATATTAATCGACAAAATTCAAATTATTTTTATTGTTGTTAGTTATTATCTATCATTTGATTTTTTCAGGGTCGTTTACATTATGCTCATATAGCAATTTTATATTGAATCTTTATAATTTTGCATATTAATGACTAATATTTTAGATTGTTATGGTTATGTATTGTATCCACATTATTCGTAATATCGTTTACTGTACGAATTTATAAATAAAATTATTAGCAATAATATAAATAAGTGGTTTTTAGTAAGGAACTATAAATATAATAAAGACAGTATAAATCAAATACATAAATTAGACAGTTATATCACAAGTAACAGAATTAAAAAAATATATTGTCTTAGAGTTGTAGTATCACTATCATCATTGTTGTAGTATTGTTATCACTACATATTATAAAACAAAGTCCTTCGTCACGTCTGTCTGTTAGCGATAACCTCAAAAATTAAGAAAGGATTCTCAGGCGGTTTTCACCAGTAGATACAGTGATTCATGAGGACGGTATATATATATAATTTGTCAAGGTTTTTTATTATCAGGGCAGGATAACGTCCGCTGGATCCGCTAATTTGGGATAAAAATGCGTCGATTCATACTAACAAACGAATGATTAAAGTTTCTAATCTTTACAAGAATATTGATGTACCTACTAGCTTTTAGCCGCATTAATGTAGATTTTGTTCTATATCTCGGGAACAACACATTTTTCTGGATGAAAGTGTACCCTATCTCCTGTTCTGTACCCTGACAATGTGTATGAAAGATTTGATGATATTCGGTTGAGTTGTTAAGGCGGGAAAGCAAAATAAACAAATAAATTCACTTTTGCGTTTATGATAATGGTTCGGATATTAAAGCATAATCAGAATGATATTGGTTCGGATGTTAAAGCACAGTCACAATGATACTGGTTCGAATGTTAAAGCACGAAATACAACCAATTGTTCTAGATTTTTCCGTCCATACAGGAATAAATTTATTTGTATTCTATTGCATTTTAAACAAAGTCATAAGAAGGAAAAGGTGTGCTTGCATAAACTAATAATTAATCATATGTATTTATATCCATACATTGGATGTTTACCGTCACAAGGAAATTCCGAGCTAGTCAAAACTAAGTCCGAATTTAATTATGGCTTATAAAGTAAAACGGCATAATCTTTATAACAGCCTCTGTCATCTTGAGAAACGTCAAAAATATTAGGGCACTTCTACTTTGTGCGCATTAAAAGAAAAAAAAAATGTAACAAAAGAAATATATGTTTTAATAAAAAAGACAATAAGTTTTGTCTATCCGATGATCATGGGCGCTAAGTTTATCCTTATCACTTTTGTTCATATTTATTTATCGAGAAAAATATACTAACTAAAAGAGAAATATAAAACAATTGGTAAATCATTTTCCTTGAGATGAGAGACGTTAAAAATAACAAATACAACCCGAATACATATTACGTGTGTATAGCCAGGTCATGCTTGAATCACGCCCCTCTGTCGCTGGATAAATCAATAGAACGGACGCACACGTTAGTCACCCGTTCTCACTTCTCAATAATAAATGAATTCAAATTTTTTATAAGGGTTTTATTATTATTAAGTAACAAGTGAGTCCTGTGACAACAGTGACCTCATCTAGGTTTACAATATTTATCGATTTTTAATATGGTAAGTTAATAAAAAATAATTACAAATGAACCTAAATAGTAAAGTTCAAATTTATGAATGACAATTACAAAAACTGAACAACAAGGAACTTAACTACACTTATTACTAACTTAGAGTAATTGGTAACATTAAAAAGAAAATGAGTATTTATGTTTATTTTTACTATTATTCTTTTTTATTACTTTTAATTACTGTTCTAGTTTACTTCAAAATGATTCAAAATGTTTATAGTTTAAAAGATAAAAGCGAGTAAGTGAAGTAAGATTTTAGACTAATGTTGTACTTACTCTTTCTCCTTTTATTTAAGATTTAATGGCGATCCAAAGTATAATTATGTTTAATACAAGCTATATTTCAAGTACATGTGACTCTTCCTTATTGAGAATATCAATGAATACCCAAGCGTAACAATTCGCACAATTGTTCAGCATTCGCTACATTTATTAGCCTGGGCTGGACAAAGAACCTGGGTATATTCATAAGCTCAGTCAAATGATAAAAAACCATTTAAGCGAGACCTTTTCAAGTGAAAAGTACAACGTTAAAAAGAAATATCAAGTCGAATTGACTAAAGATCATTTTATACTGGCGACATTGAGACCGAACCCTTTCGTATAAACAAAAGTAAACGTCCGCGTCGAGGAAAGATATGAACGGATGCTTTATACATGAATGGTTTTTATAATATTGTAATTCTTGTAGTTTCTGCGCTCTGTTTGGTTTGTTACGCTTAACAACAGCTATAAACAACCGCTTAATTAACCATTTCATATTTATGTGATACATTTTTTACCATAACACTTTGTATAAATACCCGATAAATTCGATGGAAGACGAGATAATTATAGTGTAACCACGTAATAAATATATTATGGAAAAATGTAATGTTCCGACGCGACGGACAGAACATGTTCAAGCAAGATTGGTGACCATTATGTACAATTATGCTGGAATTGCCTGATTTTGTCCTTATCGTGGAAACGTTTATAATAAGAGGTGGTTTACACACTTCGTGTGGAGAATGTTGATTCATTATTTTAATTCATTTTATTCCAATAAAATACCTATATAAAAAGGCATTACTATATTGAAATCACAGATGATTGCAAGTATCTTACATAGAAAATAACATATACATTCCATCTCACTCTCTCATAGAATTATATATATAAGAATGAGCGACGATAAAAGAGTTCAGTACATTTTTCGCCGGTATTCGTCAAACGATTTTCATAATTTTTTAAAATCGACAATTCCTAAGCCTTTACTTTTTATTTATACACTCACATATTTGTACACTCATTGGAAAAAAACCCTCAATAATATCGAAATTAAATATAATAAATAAAGTAGCTGCGCCCGCGACTTCGTCTACGTGGAACTTTATGTAAAAAAACAGCGATTAATAATATCATCTGAATGTATTAAATCCACTTATCTACTTTTCTACTTAAGTCGCGTCGTCATTAAAATTACAATAACTTTTGTTAAAGCAAACCGATTTTAATAAAACAAAGACTAAATGTTACTCGAGGATATGCTTTATGATTTTCTTGAGTTTTATTGTGTAGTTTAGCGATGGTGCGTGTTCAAACAAACCGACAGACAAACAGACATTTCTAAAAATTATGGAAATATTTTATTACTTAATCCTAGACAGCTGCAACAATTCTTTTCACAACAATCCTTTTTACAGACACGTTAGATTTATATTCTTATTATATGTATAGATTTAATAATTTAATTGTATGATTGAATTTTGACCACAGGTGACCACTAGTTGTATACAAATCCTTAAACGCATTTAAATTAGTAGTCCGGTGAAGCTGTTAAGACCTTGTTTGGTCAATAGCGTAGTCAGTTCGAAAAAAAAAACGCATTTAATTTATAATATTAATATCAAATAACATGGTTATATAGAGAACAATAAAGGACATCCATAATTTATCTCAATTTTATCCCTCAATTTATTTTATCGGTGGTTTTAAGTGCTGTAACTTCATGTACTTATGATATGATATGATGATATATATTATGCTTAGCAATAACATAATGCTAATGGCAGTTAATGATTTCAAAGCACTATTATCATTTATATAATGATATAATGCGCATCACATCAATTGAAGTATACTATGCACATCTTGTATATTTGGTATTGTGTTAATGTACAATATTGATTACAGTACCCTGTTTTTGACATGCCATGTCGAGAAGAGCGGGATAGTCGGCTAAGTTCGGTTTCTTATGGCGTTATCTTTGTCTATCGTATTCATTACGCTGTGCGATAGAGATAACGCTTTACAAAACCGGAGCAAGACGATCTTAGTCGGACGTCTCATTCTTCTTCCCGACGTGCCAGATCAAATGATGTGTACACTATATCAAAGTGTCGTTTAATTTAAGATTGGTAATCGCATCGTGTTTATTATTCTATATTAGGGTGGCCCAGAAAAATAGAATTTTTTTTTTCGAGTCTCGTATCAAAATATGTAAATTTATAATGTTTTAAAAATCCCCGCCAAACAGCAAGTCAAAAAAAAATTTTTTTTGTCGTTCTAAATTTTTTTTAATTTCCAAAAAAAATTTAATTTATTCTATATATATAATAATGTTGGAACGCTATGCTCTCTTAGTAACATTTTATGAAAATCAGTTGAATTTTTTTTTTTGGGTTTCTAAAGTATTATTCGTAATTAATTATCGTCTTCACAATTTTTTTAAACTTGGTACTTAGTAATGTATTATTGTTATTAATATTAATGTATTAGTAATGTATATAATTTATTTTTGTTTTTGTGGACCCTTGTTGTCTGATAAATATATAAATAATAATAATAATTTACGGATGATATATTTATGTACAAAATGTCATAAAAATCAAGCTTTTCTTAGTTATAATCAGACCAACAGACAAATAGACTTTTATTTGATAATAGCTGACCCGTGCAACTTCGTCTGCACGAAATAGGTTATTACTGATATAGATCAATACATAGGCATTATTACTAAGATAAATAGATAAAGGTGCACGTAAACGTATTTATAACCTACCTCAGAAGGATCGCAATCATGAGGCCAATCTTTTGTCTGCCATTCCAAGGAAGTTAGTTGGGACGCCTCATGTGCAATGTATGTTTTGTATTCAATTATTAAATATTCACTTTAAACTAAATATAAATTCTTTCAACTTAAATATTGTAGTTGAAAAGCAAATACAAAAGAATATTATACGACAATTCGATATCAACGAAACCATCAAAGTATCTGGTTACATAACAAGTCAGGATCCTGTTTAACATCGTCGGGATAAGCGACACTAAATGTAACTCAATATTCTTATCCAATAATAGCTCAGAACAAACCGGTCCAGAATACAGAAAAAACTCTCAACGTCAACGTAACGCATTGATGGTACACGGTTCGCCGATAAAGAATTAATCTAAGCGCATGTGCGTGCCTGCCGGCGACCATTTAAAAGTGCTCGGGCAGGGTTGTTCAGATAACTGAACAATGCGACAACATTCCAAGCCATTGGGCGGACCCGGGAATTAGCCATAACTTATTTTAGAGACTTCGGTATCGCACGCCGACCGACGTGGTAAGTTTCACACACGTTTCGTTTACGGAAAAAAGGTCAACGGAATGTGCGGTATTGTTTTTGCAGCTGTAAGTACATTTACAGTAAGCAATGTTGGCACTTGGACAAGCTTATATTCAAGCTTATTGCCTTTGGCATTCATGTTCTAATCTCATTACATGGTAAAGTTTATAATATAGGTAACTGTGACTTTAGAATTTGTAATATTATTTCTTTATAAATCCGGTTGAAAATTAACCAGTGAAATAGATATACCGTACAGTGATATCGTTAGCCCGGGGAAGAGTGAGTTCTTTAATAGTAACGTAGATACATTTAAAGATAAGTAAAAATAATAAACTCAATGTACACTTAAACAAACAATAACTTATTAATCTATATGGTATTATTATAAAACTCTAGTTTTTGTTTCTTGTGTTAGTTTGCATATGCTATGACGCTAAACTTATGATTACCAGTTTGACTTGACCGAAAATTAAACGCAACTGAGTACGTCACATAATAGTAGAAGATATATCTAGTGTTAATACAGTTGTTTTTGTATACTTTGTGGATGATAGGTCCACGCTGAAGCTATTATTGGTTTCAGCATGACTGGGTCGGCTCGCCCGGGGCAGTACCACCCTCTCACAGAAACACCGACGTGACGTAACAGTGCCTGCATTGTTTCGTTTCATTCGGTCAGTGAGAGCGCCGGATACCTCCCCCAAACACAGGCTGGAAACGCACTTGCGACTCCCCTGATGTTGCAAGTGTCTATGGATGGTGGTTATCACTTAACATCAGGTGACATCCACCTGTTCGTTTGCCTCCTATGATTATATATAAAAAAAGTAAAAGTTTTCTTTAAGTGTGAAATTTCCAAAGAAAAAGAATAAGCGTTAATTTTTTCATGCATTCGGTTTTTTGTATACCATATCTATTATGTAGAAAGTCATTAAGGATGTGTTAAATTTTCAAAGAGATACAATTTGACTTCCTTTCATTTTGCAGTGTACACACACAAACTGAAACTATTTGTTAATCTGGAAATATGTGTACAGAAAGGCTCAGACAGCATTAATTTCACACAAGTTCTCGACATTCAACGGTTACAGGCTACAAATTCTCAAGCGATAATAAAATTCGCGCTGCATAAAATTCACGCCCTCTTCTATGATTTATGCTTTGCTCATTTTTATTTCTATAGAAAAGCTTCTTATAAATTTCTTGCTTTTACTTGAGGTAAATATACTTTTAAACGACATTGTAATCTGAATATTATATAAATGTTAGGTACCTTGCTAAAAGGATAAAAGAGAGCTAAAACAAGAACAGACTTTAAAACTCAGATTTCCTTTGTATTAGAGAACTAAATATGCACTAAGATGTCGTAAATATAAATTAAATTTCTTTCCTATTACTTTTTAAAACTGGATATTTCTGAAGAGAAACTTCTTCTAGAAGGGCTTTGAAATTGTGATCGGCAACCTTATTGTGTGACGAAAAGAGGTGGGGGTAAACACTGTGTCGGGTAGTGTTGAAAAACTCGGTTCTCGATCACTTTAATTAAGCAACGGGAGCGGTCAGTACTTAGATGGGTGGGCGCTTGGGAAGATCGCGTAACGTTGGCTTTTCGTTGTATTTTTATAATTAAAGCGGTTCCCTGTAACACAAAATTAAGTATAATATAATAATAATATTTCCGATTGCACCACATCCGATATGTATTTATTGTGATTATAGTACGATTATAACGAATGTTAAAGCTGTTTTTGTTTCACGGAGAGATAATTTTAATACATCGTGGAGATATTTATCACTAGCATTGGAAATAACTGTTAGATTTCCGGTTATGTACGAGAGCCCACGTGTAGGTTATAATTACCTTTTATACTTCTGTAGTATGAGATAGTTCCTTAATTTCTACAATAGGTGAGTAGAAGTATATGTAATACTTGAATTTTATTTCTATTTAACTAGCAACCACCCACGTCTTCGACTGTATATTGGAATGTGATGTTTAAGAACAATACATTACAGCTTAACGCCACTAGTGGCAAGTTATAGCAAAATGGGTATAAAGAAAACGTATACATTCAGGGAACGTTCCCGTCAGAAATGAAGTTCTCTACGCTTTTTTTCAACTCCGGATAGAATTTGATATGAAGATTTATAAGGATTATATTTGTATGTTTTCGTCACGGAAGGAAAAAGCGTTATACTTCCTTCACGCGATTCTTTGACTAACTGTGTAATCGTATATTTTTATTTTGGATGCATTTGTTATTTTAGGGAAATTATTAATTTATTAAATATGACGTGTAAACTAGTAAATTATAAATTTGATGCAAAAAAAAACAAATAAAAATAAATTTTAATGAACATTCCACGCGTTTAGTATTGAAGTTATACAAGCGGCATTGCACGATGTTCTTCGACTAGAATTCTGATACTCTTACACAATAGACAGATACATAGAAAGAGAGAATAAGAAAATCGCATGGAGTTGCATGACGATTCTTTCTTACGTGACGATTTCTACCAGGCAACTCCTAACGCAAGCCGTAGAAACGAACATCTTTCCAAAAACCTTCGCCATCAAAACGCACGTAGGTGTGCCAATTCTCATGCTGATCGATAAAATGGTGTCGGTTTTTTTTTTTCGAACTGACTACGCTTTTGACCTGGTAGGGTCTTCACAGCTTCACCGGACTACTAAGGTTGGCGCTTAAGGCACACAACGGATTTGGGTTTTAAGTAACATACACAAGGGTGCACGCACACCTCGGCTTGGGCTGTTACCTGGAAAAAGACGCGTCTGACCTAGCTAACTATTCTAAGCTATTCATACATATATACATTTGTGAACCATACAATCGAAATTGCATGATTCACAAATGAATACGTGTATATCGGAATGAAACGAACTAAAACTATTCGATTCAGTTCGATGAGGGAAAAAACAAAAACCATGTGTATATATGTGCACGTGTGTGAGAGAGATGATCTCATATGTGTGTTCAAGTGATGAAAATGGTGTCGGAATTTAAGGATCTCTAATATATCGGACCTCGGTGGCAGTTATTGGTTCAAACAGCACTCAGAATGTATGGGGTCAAATTTCAATTTTACGCTCACACGTTCTTATTCTTACAATTTTCGTCAACATTCGATAGGTAGAAGCACTCTGGAAAACAAATTAACTAAAATTCCTCAATGTCCATTTCTTGATAAGTAAATTACGTGCACAGTATATGCATAATATAGCTACTGGTGTTGAATTTCAATTAAGTAGCAGTTTACGGCGTTTACATAATGTTCAAATCGTCGAGTCGCATCGCCTCGCGTTCCTGTAGTTCTTATTACAACGGTATCACCTACGTAATAAGTATGGACAGAAGTATCAATCAGAGTTAAACAGTTTGTATGGAACCTATATTTAGCTATTGCCGGTGCGTGCGACTTCGTACTTGGGAAAATTATTTCTGTCATGAGAACCGTATTGCCTGGATTAATTGTGAACCGTCTTTTATTACCCTTATGTTTTGAAGGTGGTCGAGCCACTCTGTAACTATTTACTAGTTTTAGTGTGAATGAGTCTGCTCGCCCGGGGTAGTACCACCCTCTCACAGAAAACCGACGTGATGTAACAGTGCTTGCATTGTTGCGTTTCGTTCGGTCAGTGAGAGCGCCGGAGGCCCACCTCCTCCCTTTCCCCCCTCTCCCCCATTCCCCTAAACACAGGCTGGCAAGGCATTTACGACTCCCCTGGTGTTGCTAGTGTCTATGGACGGTGATGCTCACTTAACATCAGGTAACCCACATGGTCGTTTACCTGCTTTTGACATTAAAAAAAATAGATTTTAAGTCACCTCTGTTATATTTTATCATCACTCCTCAATATCTATGAAAAAGGATACTGATAAGTCTATAAGACGTGAATTAATGTTCTATATTTGCTCATTAAAGTCCGGTCAAAATCGATTCAATCGTTTTGATAATTTAGACAAAATCATGGGAACTTCCATTTTATAAATATGTATAGGTTCTATATCGCTTACAGCTTTTTTACAGCACTTTATGTATTTAATTAAACACAAATAATTTGACCGAAGTGTGAACTCTTTGATGAAAAACTACTTACTCAGAGACTTATATAAATGCATATAAACCCTGCAACGTGCGGTAGCTGGAGGGGAGTCAAGAACATATAAAAACCATGTGCGCCCTGAAGATTTTTTACCTAGATATGTTTTAATGATAAGAAAAACGCTCTCAGAAATGAACGAGGACGCTCATATACCACGCTACTGTATTAATATCTCACCCGTTCTTCTATTATGTCAGTAGTTTGGTGAAGCTATAAAGGCACTTAAAGCCAACAGCATAAGTCAGTTAAAAAAATAAAATCGTGTCTAAATTCATTATTTTTCATACCATATAAACCAAACTCTATGTCCTTTCGTGTACAATCAGCAAAAGTTTTGTTGCATTCCTTTAAGGTCCACGCGAATGTTCGTGCATGGCGCCACTATGTGATCGACTTACTGATTCTTGGCAGGCGGTAATATAGAGCTCATTTAAAACGCATCAGCAATGCCTTTAGCATATAAACCTATAAACCAGTTACGGGGAAATGAACTCACCGGACTAGCAATTTGAGTAGGTGATGTAGAAGATTGGAATTATGTTTTAATGAATGGAATATTAGCATAGATTTATCATTATTAGTTCAATATTGAATGATAAATTTGATGTGTATTGAAGTCGTACTGGTAAATGTTTTGTATGGATGTGAACGGCTAAATCCGAATTTGTAAAGAATATCTAAATATGCTTGAAGAAGTTTTAATTAATGAATGAATGATTTAATACATTATTGCCCTTTTAGTTTGTACACTGGCGAGCTTAATGTCATGAAGCCTTTTCTTCCAGCTAACCAGCGGTATTGATGTCGCTCAAAAACTTTTGTACGTAGTGCATATGTAGAAAAAAACAAATGAACGGATTTTATTAAAACTAAAAAGCCATAATGAATACGATCGACAGAACGTCCGTTTATCATCATATGGGCTCCTATCGAAAATCAACGATACAGTACTAATGTACTGCACATTTTACTGAATGGGTTCACCAATTGTTGGACATTTCTTTTCTTATTTTCATTTTTCAAATGTATAAAAAATGTTCCATTTTTAATTGTTTGTGTAATTTAATGTAATTGTATGGTTGTTTGGAACAACAAAGTATTTCTTTATTTCTATGATTAGATAAATCAAATGTATTATGTCCCACTAACAAATAGAAGAAGAATAGAAGAAATTTCTCCTAAACAAATCTAATTCATGTAGTAAATTGCATTACTATTATTTTGACAGTATTTCGTTAAAAAGTGGCAGCTTCATACTCTTTAGTCATAATGCTAATTTGAATTGCAATGAATATCGGTTTAGCAAAATGGCGTCAACTCCACTAAAACAGTCGATGGTTTTTTGTTTCACTTCAATAAATTTGTATATCTTCAGTAAAACGTTATCTAAATAATATAAAATAAACCGTTAAAGGAGGTAAAAATAAAATAAAATTAGACATCACTTTGCAAATTGTCGCTGAAAAGTTCTTACATTATATGCTTCATTTCTCACTATCTGATAAATTTTAATGGATTCCCGAAGTGTTTCCTTGTAATTTATACATATATAAAATTTTATTAAGGACTATCTGGTTTTGAAAAGGAAAACGTTAATAAGTTATTAAATATATTGTTGCCGTTTTTAAATTAAATTGCAAATTTTACTGCAAAACCTTTCCCTGCAAACGATTGTCCAAGACCGCAAAGGCCACACACGATCTCGTAATGAATTCCCTTTATGTGAAAGTCTTTAATGGCCGTATGGTATAACAGTGCTCGTGGATCTGTTCATCACTATAAAGTTTATTGTGTGAAGCTGTGTCCATAGTGTAGTATTGTAATTGTCTTGTCTATTATTTTGTGCAAGATATCCAGTAAATTCTATGTTTAATAGTTGTTCGTACATCTTGTTTTATTCTAGTGTTCTCGTTCTTCTTCATACTTTGGCAACCAGTCCTCGTCATTGAAGATTATTACTGTTATTATCAAATGGAGTAATATTATTACAAATCTTGTGTTTTATTACTACACATTGGAAGCTTATATATAATTAGGTGGTAGATCCACGCTGAAGCTATAACTGCTTTCAGCATGAATGGGTCGGCTCGTCCGGGGTACTACCACCCTCTCACAGAAAACCGGCGTGAAGTAACAGTGCTTGCATTGTTGCGTTTCGTTCGGTCAGTGAAAGCGCCGGAGGCCCACCTCCCCCCTCTCCCTTTTCCCTTCTCCCTTTCCGTCCTCTCCCTTCCCTCTTACCCCTTTCCCACCAACACAGGCTGGCAACGCACTTACTACACCTCTGGTGTTGCTTGGTGTCTATGGACGGTGGTGATCACTTAATATCAGGTGACCCACCTGTTCGTTTACCTTCCTACGATATAAAAAAAATATTTATTAACGCGTTGGCAGTGTTACAATACTCCGCCAGATCAGAAGCAGAGCATCACAACTCATTCGTACTCTGAACATTATTCTTTGTATAAATATTTTACACGAATGAACACTTTGACTGCTATGTTGGTCATATATGATCGGCCATGATTTATTTTGTGACGGGACAGTTGTTATTGGTGACTGGAGCGTTAGTTCTTTATATAGTTGTAAAATTTCATCCACGGTATTTTAAATGAAACATGTGATTCCGACGTAGTACTCAAAAAGTTAAAATGAAGCTATCCCTCTATTGAAACTTGTTCGCTAAGGATGGACCTCATGAGAAAGTTCAAGGTCAAACTTAAAGGGCTCCAACGAGACCTATGCTCGAAGTTACTTTGCGTCATCTAATCATTCATGAGGAGATCTATAGAAGAACTGTTATCATCGATATAGCCCGCAGATTTGTTAGGCCTAAGTAACAATTTGCATTTGCTCGTAGAACAGTAAGATCAAAGAGATCTCAAGTGGTGACCACGCAACTAAAGACACAGTGTAGACAGATCCGGTACATAGTGGGCCCAGATAACCTGTTGATAGTTGCAGAATACGAGCAATGCAAGACCGAACGTTGTTCTGATCTCTAAAGGAGGCCTATGCTCAATCATGGACGTTGTTTAACATAATTAATGGATAGGTAGTAAATAGAGGTATAAACAGTTCAGGTCTCTAGTTATTATTCAGTTAACCATCAGTAGATTAATGCATATATCGCATACTAATGAGTTCATAGAAAGTATGTTACTCAATTGTCACCAATGACAACAAACGAAATTAATTATTTATTTGCACTATAAAACAGTTTTGTTTTATATAAATTATGATTGAATATTAAATTCAATTTAAATATATATATATTGTCTTGTTTAACATTTATTTCTGTGCATTACTTTTTTGTTAAAATGCGGTTAACATCGCAAAATATATCCTATATTGCCACATACATTGTAAAATTATCATCATTTGACTTCCTGAGTAACGGAGATAATGAACGACATTGGTAAAAGGAACGTCATACATAAGTTCCTCTTTATGACATCATGTCAAAAATATTATTATTATCTCTACTATTATTATAAAAACGTGATGTTTTGGGAATAACCATCAGATTCTAGAAATTCTTTAGCGTTCCCTCGAAAGATATGGCTTATATTTCGTTGTTTCTAGTTTCATATTATAATTCACGCGAACGAAATCGCGCGCGATTGCTAGTTAGATTGTATAATGAAACCGTTAAAAATGTTTTTGTTTTTTTTCCTTTGATATACTAGACAAGCCAAAATCAAATCAAAATTAAAAACACTTTATTCATTCTAGGTACCCTAAAAGGCACATATGAATGTTAAGATACTGCCAGCGATTCGGAAAACATTCCAGTTATTGAGAAGGACTGGCATGAAACTGGATTGGATTTATCTTTTTTTCTTTAAAGTTATACGAATGCATATTATTCACAATCATATAATTTTATTATAACGGATGTATAGAGGCATATAAAGGTTTCCTAGACATATAAATCGTAACTAATCTATAATTTATATAGTTTGTTTTTAAACTAATATAAAAAAAAAATATAAAATTATCAATATTTTCAAGTTCTGTATAGTAAATTAGATGTTAGTATAGTATAAACTAAGTATCTAGAAACTTAATCATAGACGCAATACGAACGGTTGTACAAACTTTAACAGTCATTAAATAAGTTTTACTATCGTTCGGAAATTGATTCCTTGAGGTATAAAATCGTGGGAAATTCCCAACGCAGTTAAGAAAGGTAAAAAGAGTTTATGATTCACGCATACCTCCAGCCAGTTGTAATTTATGCCGTGCGTCATTTATCCAAAAAACAAAAACTCCTTAGGAAAAAAATCGATGGCATTCTACTTCTTAAAAATTTGTTCGATTTCCTCAATGGAATAACATCAAATGCGCAGTATATACACGTCATTTGAAACTATTATAATTTAAAAAATGTAGAGATCGTTGATGTTGTGTTGTTGAGGTCGATTGTTTCATTCTTCCCCATCATGAGATTTAGTAAAACATTTGAAGTGAAACGTAAAAGTAAAATTTTTCACACTGACTGGCAGTCATAAAAATTAACGCGTTTTAAGAAGCAATATCTTGAATTTTTTTTTATTGTTGCACGCCAAAATGACTGCACTGCGCCTGATGGTAAGCACTGTAAAATCCAAAAACAATGGCGACCACCGAGAGAGCAACTATCCAACGTCGGTTGCCGCTGTCATGCTGGCCTGCGAAAAGCTGGATATGCACAGGCTGACCCCGAAAAGCGACCCGCAGAAGCGAATCACCATGACGGGTTTTTTCGCCATATACATGGTGTTTGCGACCCAGTCAGGCTTTAAAACCCTACCACCCTTATATATTATATATATTCCTTACTATATATATATATATATATATATATATATATATTCCCTAAATATATAATAATCTTTGAATTAGCTGCTTTAGTTCAAAGGAACATACTCCAATACTACAAGCGTCTTATGATAATTTCAATGTTTTAACAGTATGGTGGCCATCTTGTTAGAACTTTCCGTGGAGTGTTTGTGGCATCAAAATTCATGCTCCGTGGTATTCTTTCCCATCCACTTCTCTTGTACATAATAACCGAAACTATATTACGTAAAATGCCACCAATATTACAAAATATACAAAGGCGACCGCCGAGTGACACACTATCCATCGCCGGTCGCCGCTGTCATGCCGGCCTGCGAAAAGCTGGATATGCACAGGCTGATTCCGAACGCGACCCTCAGAAGCGAATCACTATGACGGGCTTTTTCGCCACATACATGGTGGTTGCGACCCAGTCAGGCTGTAAAACCCTACCACCCCGCTTTCGCCATTGCCTCGTTCGTTATTCGGCAGGGTGCACCACGTTCAAGTGAGGTTGGCTTGGGTGTCTCAAGTCTTAGATGTTATTCGACACCCCTTACACCCCTAAACCTGTATTCCTTCTACACTCTCCGCCAAGGCTGGTGCTTTGAAGGTCGTTCCAGCGGCTACCAACTGTGCCAATAGTGTCTAGGCAGTACAAAAAAGGATGCGTCCACAGTCAACATCACTTGATGTATATCAAAGAATATTTTAAGTTCTCTCCCTCTTTCATACTATATGTCCCACATAGTGGTGGGGTCAGTCTTCCGTTATTTTCATCTCCAGTTCACTCTGTCCTTGATATCGCTTTCAGAAACTTTGCACTCCTTCATATCCTTCAGCACTACACCCTTCCAATTTGTTTTGGGCCTGCCGCTGGGCCTTTGATCAGGAAGGCACAGTTGTAGTGCTAAATTCCCTACGTAGCCTAGCTACCTACGTAGCGTAGTATCTTATCGGCTATGTCGTGCACTCCTATGCTGCCTCGAAATTATTCGTTACGTAAGTATTCATCGTTTAATAAGCTAAATAGTGAAAATACAGTTCCTTTGAGACTCAATGACATGAAAACTACTGAACGTATTGGCATAGGACTATAACCGTTTTCTGTGGAAATTTTTGTAGACAAATCTAGGCTACTTATCTTTTCGGTTCTATTGACCCTTTCCCTTTTTTTTAATGCCTAACGAAGCGGGAATCGTGTATTTATACATAAAATATCGATATATTTGCCATAGTCTTATGTTCGTATAAATGTTATAGCAAAAAAGCTAATAAGCCTTCATCATGCGCCACTGACCGTGTCGCGACGATCCCACGGAACCTTGGGCCGGTCAACAGACCTTATGATTAGTCACGCATTTTTTATTAAACATAATTATTGTCCTTTCAAATAAAACGTCTAACGTATAAGTTAATAATTTATTACTACCTGGGTTCGTGTACAAGACATAGTAAATCTAGAATATTTCCTTAATTTAGGTTAGTAATGGAACGATATATCTATACTAAAACAGACAAAGATCTCTATATATTTTGAACTGGGTGTTAGGGAGGTACTGGACAGATTTAATATAATTATATAACAAAAATAGACACCGAAATGTATATAATTTGAATTGTGTTAGGTACTGGACAGATTTCGATATAGTTTTTTCTATTTTACTTCTTAGATACTTGGTGCTTTTCTATAATAATATCACAATATTTTCATTTAACACAAAGTTATCAAAGTTTTAAGAATCTATAATTTTTATAAGCGGTACGCGTTCTGTGATGTATTTAGTGGACAAGCGAAGAGGTACGCATGCGCAGAAGACGGGAAGTAAACGAATAACAATTGTCTACAAATAATATTTGTAAGCAATAAAAACAATTGTTTTAAATTGGAGTTCTCTCGTCTGTTCATAAAATATATTATTAAGATAATATACAACGCCGACAAAGTCGCGTATATCAGTTAGTTCACTATACAGCTGGTACAAGCGACTTCTTTCTAGTGAAAAAACTTTTTTTCATTTGGTGTTTGGATTCATTTTTCACTAAACTTAATTTTCTAAAGTAATTTTGTCATTAATACCTGTAACCTTTAGCCGATATTTATTATTCATATTAGACTTTATAATTCCTGCTTAGCCCCTATGGATAAATTTAACTGAAACGAGTAACAGCGTTAAACATAGAAGTACTAAAATAACAAGCTGGAAATGGCACTCAAAGCAGATTCAAAGCTATAGAAATCTCGATTACCTTTGCAAAACATCGTAACTGATTACGACATTATAAAATTCAATAAACAATGACATTCCGTATGTAGACTTGGAGAGTACTGTTACAAGTAACAAGGGTATGTATATAGGGTTGTCGCTCGATCAGTTTTCATCTGATGCGTAAGACTTTAAAAAGGCAAGTGATGGTGACACTTTAAAAAAAAGCATATTTATAATTTTCATCAGTAATTATAAATCTTGGTTCTCTCTATAATCTTATAAAACAGTTAAAACTCCGAGGTGTGCTGTGCATCCTTGAGCTAGTTGTCAAATAAAATCGGCTGAGTGCCTTAAGTGCTCGCCTTAGTAGTCCGGTGAAGCTGTTAAGACCTTCCTAGGTCAATAGCGTAGTTAGTTCGAGAAAAAAATACAGTTTAATCTATAGTTTTAAAGGTTATTCGTCTCTAGTAATATTATAAATGCGAAAGTTTGTTTGTTACAACTACTCAAACCAATCATTATGAAATTTTGCATGCAATTTGTCCGGGGTACAGATAAGAACATATGGTACTTTACATTTTTTTAAATGTACTACTCCCGAAGGACAGATCAAACATACAATTTAGTAATAGTAGAGCCACGCTGATGCTATTACTGGTTTCAGTATGAATGGGTCGGCTCGTCCGGGGTAGTACCGCCCTTTCCCAGAAAACCGACGTGAAGTAACAGTGCTTGCATTGTTGCGTTTCGTTTGGTCAGTGAGAGTGCCGGAGGTCCACCTTCCCTCCCCCTCCTCCTTACCCACTCCCCTCCCCCAAACACAGGCTGGCAACGCACTTGCGACTCTTCTGGTGTTGCAAGTGTCTATGGACGATGGTGATCACTTAACATTAGATGACCCACCTGTTCGTTTGCCTCCAATGATATAAAAAAAATACCGCTAGCGAAACTAGTGAATAATGGATGAGTCAATTTCCTTAGTTAATTGTAATAACAAAAACGTCTAATTTCCTTTATCTATATCTTCTAAATTAATTATTACCACGAATTCCATAATTTACTACGACATGTCTTTTGCTGGCAAATAGAAATACAATAAATCACAACAATAAGAACTTTCTTAACTTAGTCAACTTAGGCAGGTATTAAAATAATGTTTAAATTTAAATAATATCTTTCCGTACACAAGTGTAAGACACTTTTTTATGATCAAACATTTTTAAGCAAGTGTTCAACGCGTATTTAACTTTTTTGTAATAACACGGGTAAACTTTATAAAAGCAGAGGTGACAACCCTAAATGCAGTAGACCTATTGGATCTAATGCGTCAATAAATAACGCCTGATACGGCGTCTCCATCCTTCTTACTGTTTAGTAGTGTTATTTCCAATAGAAATGCAATATACAGGTTCGTAGCTCGTTAAAGGTAAATACAATTTACAAGTTTATATCATAAAAGTTTTTACACACGTCGGATAAATACAATACAATTACACCCGTAATAGAATCACGAGTAAGATAAAGAACGTAATAAAAAATTAAACATCGCAAATAACACCGATATCAGAGTGTGAAACAGTGGTGCGAAATAAATGTGTAAATGTAAAGAATACTTGGAAAGGTGCCAGTTCGCTTTGTTTACGATACCGTCCGGGCAAACGGATGTTTTACCCATTTTTCGAATGTATGCACCCGTTGACGTAAGTATATTATATGCGCTTCAACCACAAATACTGACGAAGTAGTATCTATATGGCGAAGAATTTAAAGAATTATTTTACCAGACATTCGTTCATTGAATCTCAATGCTTTTGGATCACGCATTTTAAAAATTGTTACATAATACGTGAGTTGGATTCTATATAAATATTTCATTTAAGTTTTTATTATTATTTGTTCTTAATTGTTTAATTTGCGTAGTAAATCGATCTTCCTTGTTTATTCGATTAAGTGCTATAACATATTTTACCTTGAAAATATAAATATTTCATATCAAAAATATTATACAAGGCCAAGGTTATTATGCAATGGTATGATAAATTTATGAATACAATATACTATCAATTATAAAAGCGTTTATTATTTAAATGTAGTAATATTTTTAAATTTAGATATATTTATTATCCTAAATAATATACGATCCTATTTTTCATAGAATCTAAATAAAAAAACCACTTCAAATATATCTGACTCATAAGACCACACAATGTATTGTCCAAATTACCTTGAATCATAGTAGTAGTGTCATACTACCAATTTGTTTTATAGACATCTGATTAGAGTTATTGGTCCAATAAGTTCGACCATGCACTTAATAAATACTCCTTTGTTCGACAACCATTTATATTTGTTTGGTGGAGTTATTGGTACTACTAATAACGCAGTATCGATTTGGCGTTTGGCATATTTTGAATTATTAATAAGTAGTACCTAACTTTGAGTTTTCTCACGAACCCCAAAGTTAGAGACCACGTTGCAATACCGTAAATCATTACTGGCCACATTCACTATGTAAAAAGTGTTTTTGTAGTGTTGTATTCGACTATTGACTTTAAATAGCAATACTTCAAATGTAATTCCGTGATTAAATAAGAAGTGCGGAAATCCGCGAAAGAACCAAAATAACCCGACATAGATATAAAAACTACCAGGCCTAAATAACGGTGGACAAGGCACACTACTTATAGAACGGATTGTCATAGATCCACGCAATCCGTCCGGTTTTAATATCAGTAAGGGTGGCATATATTTAGCGGTGGATGTCTTTTAAAAGGTATTCAATTTAAACTATGATAATCGCAATGTTATATAGCAACAGTATATGTTCTCCTTGTCGTATTCTGACCTAAAGGACGTGATTAATAAAATGCCTGAAACATTAAACGTTCCAACTTCTCAAGATAGTCTTATTAGTAAACGATCTTAGTTACGTCTGCGATTCTGTTTAAAGTCGGTTATAGATAAGTATGAACTGCCGTATCCACTTGCCATTAAATACATCGTACTCTCTCGAGTTACTTCGCCCTGCAAACAATTTTTTGAACAAGAAAAAAATTCGAAATCCACTTCAAAATGGAGTTTATTTTATTTAGATTAATTATTTCAAAACACTCTTGGAAATAAAATACAATATACGGACTACTAGTATTCATAATCCTAGTGATGAGATAACTTCATACAAGTAATTATAAAACGTTTTCAGATCATCACAAGATGAAAAGTTTACTGCGAAAAGGTTTAACCAAACAAAATCTCGACGTTGTAACTCACTATCCTGTTCGTTAATAATTTTATTGCCCTTGACTGCATGCCGTTTAAATAAGGCCAGTGCATTCCAATTTATGTAACCGCCTTGTTAGTACTGTTTTATTGATCTGAACACAATGTCACCGAAGTGATATAAAATATTCTTATTTGATAATACGCTGTGTTGTAGATAATCGTTTAAACAAAAAACATACTGAATTTTCAAATATTAAGAACTTTAATTTCTAATTAGTTTAATTCAGAAGAAAAAACATAAATAACAGTGTGTGTATAAGTGTGAAAATCTTTTCGCTTATACTACTAGACCCAGGCAGATAGTTATACATACTTACACATACACATAAATACATATATATATTACATTTAATGCTCAATGCCTAACGAAATATTTTCCTAACGTGCCATAAGAAAATTCACTTCATAAGTTGTAAAGAATAATATCGCCCTTACCTTATGCGCAGCACACCGCTAGCCCTTACTTATCCATAGCAAGAAAATACGTAGCTGAACGCGTTCTGCGTAGCTCAATTTTCTGATACAAAATACACATAAGAGCTATTGAGATATGTATGCTTGGTACACATATATGTTTCAATAACTCATATGTATGAATATGTACTTTAGATTAGGTTAGCTCAGATAGGTCGCGAATTGGACGCATCAGGCAATAGCCAAGCCGAGGTGTGCCGTGCATCCTTGAGCTAGTTGCCCAAACAAAATCGTCTGAGTGTCTTAAGCGCTCACCTTAGTTCTCCGGTGAAGCCGCCTTGCCTTGCCAGGTCAATAGTGTAGTAAGATCGAGAAAAAAAAGATTTTCAAGAAATCGTTGTTTCTTAACATTTCAATAACTTTACTTTAAATAAAAATATCGAGATAGTTAATAGTTCTTCCGTAATGCAATAGTACACCTACATTCTACTTATACGGATAGTTATACATAAAAAGTATTCGATGTATAAAAAATCGTAAATTTATTAATTATCAGCATATACTTGTTAAATCTGAAACTGTATTTAATATGGCATGTATAACCTCGTAACGTCCCTGTAATGGTGTATCGTTGTGTATCTTTTTTGTAACTCGCCGTGGTTCTTGGAACTTCCTTAAAGAACCATCAATTTGCAGTGGCTTCGCTTCAAAGCGGACACGGGCCGTCGACCTTCTATACAGTGAGTCATTTAAACGACGATTAAGTGAAGGAAGCAAGGTTGTCGGACACTAACAAACAGTCGGGTCACCGACCAATCTGCAAGAAAAACATCGCAAAACTTTAGTGAGAAGTCATTAAAATTTCCATTAAAAAAATCGAATTATGTATTGGGATATTTTAATCAAGATACCTTTCTTACGACAGTCATTTAATAGCGTATGTCCCGTAATAATTCATTCAATTAAAATATAATAAAGTGTATTTACGGAGTTATTTAGTCATGCTTATCTTCTCTATATACAAAAGGTATAATAATTAACTGAAGGAAATATCAACGCACAGCCCAAGCTATTGGAGCTAGGGCTGTGAAGTTATACAAGCAGGTTCCTTTTACACGGTAGGTGAGCACAGTGGAAGGATTTTTGAAAATATAACCCCTAAACTGCTTACAAAAAGCATGACAAATTGGTGGAAGATCCGTCATTTTTTCGTCATTCAGCTATTCTTCTACACCTATATATATATATATATAAAATAAAGAGTCATAAATCATTACAACGTAGAAAACATATGTCGCGAAAACGCGAAGCCGCAGGAAATTGCTAGTAGGAATATACACAAAAAATGAAATATTTACTTAAAACATTTCTTACTGTTTTTAATTAGTACTTTATAAAAGGATAGCACAATGGCGTCCAACATGCACTATTTGTTTACTATAATATCATATACTATTTATATATAATATTATATAATATAAATGAATAATTTATAAATAAAACACGGTCACGTATTATAACATATTTTAGATTAGTGATCGAGAGAGGTCAAATGGCATTGTAGTTTATCGATCTCTGATATACCAATAATTGTATATAGTATTATTATTATTAATGTGTTCGTCATAAGCGTAAAAGAGATTTAGATACATCTATATAGTACTTATATTATTCTTATATTTATAGTTATATATATATAGTATATTATTTTTACATTTATAGTCCGTCGAAATCAAAGTAGCTGCGTAAATCTTCCCATAACATTATTTCGTTCCGCGTAATTCTAAATCTACATTAATACTAGCAGGACGGGCGAACGTTCTCCTGCCTTCATAATTAAAAAAATCTAAAATTCAACCGCAGCGCCACCTACCCGGTCTAATCGGGAATGTTAAACATTCTTGGATACGCTGCAACACGCACTCAAAATTTCATCAAAATCGGTCCAACCGTTTAGGAGGAGTTCAGTGACATGCGCACGTACAGAAAAAAAATATATATAAAGATTACAAAGCTGAAGAGTTTGTTTGCTCGAACGCGTTAATCTCGGGAACTACCAACTCATCCAATTCTTTCCGTGTTAGAAAGGCCTGTAGTCCTGTGAAGCTGTTAAGACCTTGCTTAGTCAATAGCGTAGTCAGTTCGAAAAAAAAAGGGGTTAGAAAGCTTATTTTTCGAGGAAGGCTTATAGGCTATATATATATATATACCATCACTCCAAGACCAATAGGAGCGGAAGCCAATGAAGAATGTTTCAAAATCGGTGTTGACGTACGTATTATATAAAAAGATTTTCACCTTCTACGTAAACCAAGTCGCGAGTTGCAGTTAGAGTTAGTACCAAAGTAGCTATTCCACGCGGCCGAAGTTACATAGTTATATCTTCCCATATACTTACTGTAACTGTATACTGTAAAATAAATGTTGTTATCTATATTAAATTTCCCAAAAAACTAACATGTCTTTTTGGATGAGAATTAACATTACAGCAGCCTTAATATAACAAGCCTCAATATAACGAAATCCTCGATTTAACGAGTCTTTGGAATACCATAGAACTGTCAGTAAAAGTTAATGCAAAATATATGTTTACATTACTCGTAATTCATCATAAAGATTCTATCACCATAATCCTGATAACGAATGTTTAATAATTGCAGAATATAGATAGAAAGTATTAACGACCTCTATTTAGCAATTTTTTCAACTTATATTAAATCAAATCAAATCAAAAATACTTTATTCAGTTTAGGCCCTAATAAGGCGCTTATGAACGTCAAAACTACCACCGGATCGGAAAACAACCCAGTCACCGAGAAGAACCGGCAAGAAACTCGATTGGGTACATCTTTTTAACATATATATATATTTCAAATACATTATACGATACAATACCGTTTTTAGTGGATGCACAGAGAGGAGTCAATTCCAGACGTCACCATCGTTCACGTATTGATCCACTCTATAGTAGCCTTTCGACACTAAAACCCGCTTGACATAACCTTTTTACATAACGTATCCTATTAATTATTCCTACTTAACTCCACGATAAGTCATGTCTCGATAGGTTCAGAAACGTTAAATTCTTCGTAAGACAGTCCTTATTGTTTGGCATTTTTATATCATAGGATGCAAACGGACAGGTGGGTCTCACCTGATGTTAAGTGATCACCACCGTCCATAGATGCTTGCAACACCAAGGGAGTCGCAAGTGCGTTGCCAACCTGTCTTGGAGAAGAGCGAGAGTAAGGGGAGGGGAGGTGGGCCTCCGGCGGTCTCACTGACCGAACGAAACGCAACAATGCAAGCACTGTTACTTCACGTCGGTTTTCTGTGAGAGGGTGGTACTACCTCGGGCGAGCCGACCCATTCATGCGGAAACCATTAATAGCTTCAGTGTAGTTCTACCACCTACATTAATCTCATTAACAGGGTTAGCAGATGGGTATGTACGTAATGTTGTGGTTAATGAACAGATTTTCTTACCTTCTTGTGCGAGTGTTAGATATGGAGCATATTATTTTCGTCTTATATGTAAAATACTTGGTCATTATTGAAAAAAAAAATCACGATAATTCAAACGAAGCAATGGAAGTCGCGGGTATCAGCTAGTATATTATATTGATGTGTCTCGTAAGGTTTAGGTAGCGTTATTAATGTACTTACTTGGCCGAAAGATATTTTTTGGACTTGATACCTCTATATATGTTTTTGGGGTGTAAGGGATGTCGAATAACATCTAAGACTTGAGACACCCAAGCCAACTTCACCTGCACGTGGTGCACCCTGCTGAATAACGAACGACGCAATGGCGAAAGCGGGATGGTAGGGTTTTACAGCCTGACTGGGTCGAAACCACCATGTATATGGCGAAAATGCCCGTCATAGTGATTCGCTTCTGCGGGTCGTGTTTCGGGATCAGCCTGTGCATATCCAGCTTTTCGCAGACCGGCATGACAGCGGCGACCGGCGATGGATAGTGTGTCATTCGGTGGTCGCCATTGTTTTTGGATTGTACTGTGCATACCATCAGGCACAGTGCAGTCATTTTGCCGTATTACAATTTTAAAAAATGTCGTATTCTTAAAAAGTGCCTTTATAAACAAACAAAAAGGTCAACTTTAAAAAGACCTTAAAAATAAAATTCAGATGGGACCCGTTACGCGTTAATTTTACCTGCGAGCGCTTTATTTCCATATAAAGGTCCAAACATTCGTGGATGTTGCTAATAATGATAATGCTTGAAAGAAAGCTGCATTTAGTATTTGTTTATTAAGTTAGTTGTTTTATAAGTTTCGGTTGTTAACTTAAAACTCATGCTCATGTGTGTGTCACAGGCAGGAAATTCCAAATACGTATAACTCATCATTTCGATCCATATTAAAGTATATCCATATCTAAGCGAAATTAATACACCATCAATCGACGGCAGAAAGTATTAATAATTTTAGCTAAATGTTCGACAGTAAAATATATACATAGTTCCAAAAGTTTAAATCTATACAAATAAATAAAATTGAAATATCTGTTTGTAACTTATAACAGCTTTTTACTAAATGGATATGAAAGTGTATACGGTTTTTATAATAAAAAATCAATAAAAAAATATAGGTACGTGTGTGTAGTTCACACGCGGTAGAAATTAACCTTAAAAAAAGCAAGAAGAACGTATGTCTCACTGTTCTCCAATACCCGAAAGCAAGCTAGACACTGCTTTCACTCTACCCGACACAGTGATTACCCCCACCACCTTTCGTCACCAAAAAGGTTGCGAACCAGAATTTCAAAAGCCCCCGTAAAAGTGTCACTTCCAAAAAAAAAATCTTTCTGATTCACCTAACCTAATAACCGATTGAACTAATACCATTAAACAACGTAATAAACGTAACGTAACTTAAAAAAGTAGTATTTCGGATATTTTTAATTAAAAAAAATACTAATATAAATATAAATTCCGTGAATCTATAATAATAGACTAAACAAGCAGTTTCCAGTATTATACGGCCTCTACACGCAAATTTACACGGAACATAATTATCTAATAATTACTAAATTCCAGGCAAACAAAGTCGCGGGTCACAACTAGTCAGTTACATTAAGAAACTTTTGCTAAAAGTCAAAGCAATACCTATTATAGTGATTGCAATGGAAGAAACCAATTCGCTGTGAATTCGTTTTATACATTTACTTCTGTTTCGTGAATTAAATATCGAGACGATTCACGAGACTTGCGGTTGGTACACCTTGAGATTTCTTATGAGGTTAACAAGAAATGAGGTTGCTTAAAAAATTTAGTTTTCCGCGAACTTCATATTTCTGATTACAATTAAATTTTTGTCATATTAAAATATAAAATCATTGATGTCCCATAAAAAAAAAAACTATTACGTTAATCAGCATGGTTTAGTTTCTTAACCGCTTATGTTAGAGATAACGTTTTTTTTTTAACTGTTTTATCAAATATGGTAGGTGGTAGAGCCACACCGAATATATTACTGGTTTCAAATAAAATAAAAAAGGTGGTAGAGCCACCCCGAATCTATGACTGGTTTCAGCATGAATGGTTCGGCTCGGGGTAGTACCCTCTCAGAAAATCGACGTGAAGTAATAGTGCTTCTATTGTTGTCAGTGAGAGCGCCGGAGGTACCCCTCCCCTCCCCCAAACACAGGCTGGCAACGCACTTGCGACTCCCCTGGTTTTGCTAGTGTCTACGGACGGCGGTGATCACTGAACATCAGGTGTCCCGCCTGTTCGTTTGCCTCCTGTGATATAAAAAAAAACTAAAGAGTGAAGGTTGTTGCACTATAAAAAATGATTATACGAGTATGTCTTTCGTAACATAAATGACGTAATAATGCAATAAATATAAACTATCGCAAGTCTAATCGGTATGAGATACCGCTCCCGGCTAAATGATTGATTTTACGACACGCAATCTAGAAGATTGGCTTCTGTTTTAGTATGATATGACAATGATTATTATATACGCTTTCAGAATAAACTTTTGTATATTAATTATATAAAATACTTATGATCGAGTCGTGTAATAAATTGTATGCATACTATATTCTATGAAACCATAAAACTTTAATATATATCAGAAGATTGCAGTGGAATGAGATCGACTTTATTACTAAAATTTACAATTCACCGGAAAGGTTGTGAGAGTTAGTAAGACGTTGTTAATATTATAAAATCTTATGGTTTCATTTCATAGCGTCGTTATCCCGATGAAATAAGTGGTGCATATATTTAAATCATAAAGATGATGAAATATATAAAGAAATGAAGGTCTTGTAATAATTTCATAACATTATATTCTTAATAAGTATAGAGATTTCCATGTTTAAACTTAATAGACATATAGGAAAGCAACAAAAGGGAGAAAAGTTAAAAGTAGTTTGTCTTTGAAGCGTTACCGTTTTATTGAAACGAGTAACTTGTCTAGTGGTCGAATGTGGACAATAGTGAAAAAAAAAATTCCACAAGTTTGTGTCGAAACAGAGGAAGGAAATGTTCTTAACTGTTTTCCAACTAGCGGTTTATACAAATACATGAAAGTCGAGAACGCTGTTTTTTTTTCACGATTAGTGTTTCGGTGTTAGCCCCTGTAACTGTTAAAATTATCTATATTTTGTCTTCTAGCTGTCTAGCTATCAAGTAGCCAATAAAACTTTGCTTCATTCGTGGTGGAGTCACCTCTACCAATGCGCCTTTGAAATTTCCTTTAATGTTGGTTGTGTCGCTCCTGTTGATTCCAGTATTTATTTTAAACCTATTCTAAACATGTTCAATCGTTATCCGACGAGTATACTGGTCACTCAGATCATTAATTTTGACATCAATTTTATAAAAGAATAGAATAAGATCATTAAAATAAGAAATATAACAGAGGAAACTCTAAAACACAAGGTAACTGAAGTAATTCATTATAGCAAGACACTGGCAAATGCGTCAATCACGCCTCGCCAAAACTGAATAAAAAAATAGTAATTCTATTTTCAAATTATAATATATATGGCCAGTGTGTAATAATAACCTATTTTGATATACCTATACATTTCCATCTTTTGTTATATATTAACATGAATGTGTTTTGATCTACTTATTGCTACACGCAGATTTTGCATGTAACAGTTTATTAAACGATCGTTTTATTGGATTTCATTACAAATGTGGGGGACCGGTAATGTGTTCGTCCGTTCGACTTTTGGACCATGGTACGTCCACATCATTCTCTTAACTTCAATAATTTGAAAAAATCATCCGTTGGATGATATTTTGTAACAGATCGCCCTATTTCAGTTAATTGTACATGTATTTTTTCAACATAGATTATTTAGGTCACAGAGTGCTTACACTTTTTGTAGAGCACTAATAAAACTGTTGGTGAGTTCAGGACCGGATAAGTGCGGATAGATACTGTTTTGTATTTAGAGTAATAAAAAATCAGCGTAGTTTGTATGTGTTTATCTGTTAAGTTACTGTTGCTTATTTTGTTGTAATTTTGTCACGCGGAGTAAAAATGTGCGACGTAGATGAGTCGCGTAAGACTATGACGATAGACGAAAGGTTTTACTCAGCCGTGGGTAAATGTGGGATGAATGAATAGATGGACATAGCAACATCTATATATGAAAAAACAGTTGTTGTTTATACTTACATACTATATGAAATCGTTAAACATTCCTGTCTAATAAAAAAAAAAATTGGCTTACTTAGCTGTCTAAGTATTCTACAAAAGAAGGTATTATTCGCTATAACTCGCGAATACGATGATCTATGGTACATTCTATTTTTATTATAATTTATCGCGGAAGGAGTCGCGTGCAGTTGCTTATTTTATATACAATATCCAAGTATTAAATATACCAAAACACTAAACTTATTAATGCGAGGGAATTAAAACTAAATATTTAATTGTCAGTAAACAATAGTCTAATGGCTTGTTGAATTATTAATTTGCTGGCCTGTTTGTGTTTTGAAACACGTAACGTAATTTTTTTATAATGCAGTTAAAAAAAAACAAGATACTACATTCAGATCCCATAATAATTTAAATAAATATTAATATAACGCTTGAATTATACTCATTAATGGTATTAAAGAAATAAATAAACTCGAATATAAGAATACCAAACATCAGTGGATCTTAAACATCGCTTAATATATTTGACAGTACCTGTGCATTTAACAAATTATGTACCAGTTGAAATAATACACGTAGCGTGTTCTCCATCAGCTCCCACGCTTGAATACATCGAGACTACATTAGTTAGCGCGACTTTGTCTACAAACACGGTTCGCTCGCTCTTTATTTCTCACAACGCATGAAATCTAGCCGTCTTATTTGCATATCGTGACTCGGCGTGGTTCCCATTTCGTCGTAGTTGGTTCGATTATTGCGTATGCAGACCACGCCGGCTGCTTCCTGTTAATGAAGCGGACCGTCTGACTGCCGACTACTATACCTATGTTGAACTGGCCGCAGGAGTTAGCGAACTGGCTAGTCAAAGGCCGGAAAAACGGACAATGCATCATTCTTTACGATGGATGGAAGCGAACGGATGTGATGATTCGACGGAGATTTAGTTCACGGATGGTTTTTACTTTTATAGAGTTATTTCTTTCGGTATCTTTGTTTCCATATGTAAATGAATTGACAATCGATTTTATTAAAACTTCAAACTTAACTATAAGTTACTCTTAGGAGATAGACGTATACTATTTTGTAGACTCTTTAAAGATATAAAAATCCTTAGTATATTATCTATACTAATATTATAAAGAGGTAGTAAAGTTTGTGAGTTTGTGAGCTTGTGATGTTGTTGGGGCAATCTCAGGAACTACTGGTCCAATTTGAAAAATTCTTACAGTGTTATATAGCTCATTTATCGAGGAAGGTGATATATCATCACACTAAGACCAATGGGAGCGGAGCACCATTGAAGAATGTTTCAAAATCGGGGTATTTTTTTCTCTTCAGAGCTTCCGCTGCATGTTAGCGTAAGCCCAAAGCAACTATTCCACGCGAACGAAGTCGCGGGCCGAGGCTAGTTTTGATATATCTGCATAGGTTAACTATAAAGTTTAGCCAGTGTTATCAATGCAAGACACCCTCAAACTATTTTTTATAATTTGATTACAATGTTACTGATTTATATATTTTATATTTACTTTTTATGAATATAACTAGTGAGCCTGGCGGACGTTGTCTCGTCCTGGTATTAAAAAAACCTTGACAAATTATATACTTAAATACTCCGTCATGAATCACTCTATCTACTGGTGAAATCCGCATGAAAATCCGTTCAGTAGTTTTTGAGTTTAGCGCGAACAGACAGACAAACGTGGCAGAGGACTTTGTTTTTTAATATATCATGTATGCATGTATAAACCTTCTGGAAGTATTTATCCAAATCATAGTGAAAGACCGATTGAAAATTCGTTATGTAACTGAACTAAACTAAGCCCACACACATTCAGACAAATCAGCAACTATATATAAACTATCTATTGCTAAAAATAACCTAAAATATTGTTAGTAATGTATTCTAGTAACATTCTTTTTACATCATATCGACAAAGCTTTTAAAATATTATTGAAAAATAACAACATAACGATCGAAAGTCATGCGTGACGTAGGTAACAAATATGTTTAGCAAACAGTGAAAAGTAAACCGGCGTAGCCTACTTTTCATGTTATAACGTCTAGCCGACATTATATGTGGTGATGTAATCTGTATATACAGTATCGCACATTATTACCTAATACAATAAACATTTTCTTTATAGATACGAGTATTATACGAGATACAAGTTTACCGTGATTTTGGGAGCAACAAATAGTTTTAAATAGTAACGTATCGTATTACGTTATCGTACGTATAACTCAATAAAAAATTATTATATGACATCTATACTAATATTATAAAGGTACTGTTTGATTAATAAGTCGTGTTGCTCGAGTGGATTGAACGCTGGAATATCAATCCGATGTCAGCAGGTTCGAAACTCGACATATTTTTTTCGGAATTCGCGTATTTTTTTTTTCGAACTGACTACGCTATTGACCAAGCAAGGTCTTAACAGCTTCACCGGATTACTCTAAGGCGAGCGCTTAAGGCACTCAGCCGATTTTATTTTGACAACTAGCTCAAGGGTGCGCGGCACAACTCGGCTTTGGCTGTTGCCTGATACATGCAATTCGCGACCTATGTGAGCTAACTTAAGCTAAGCTAACTATTCATACATATATGAGTTGTTGAAACATATATGTGTACCAGGCATACATAACTCAACAATTCTTATATATATTTCGTATCGGATAATATTCTAAACTATTTCAGTTTGATAAGGGAGAAAAGATAACACCCTTCCACTTGCATGTGTAAGCGTGTATGCGTGCACGTGTGTGGAAGTGATATGAGTAATGTTGTCGCAGTGATGTAAGATTTTGTGTCACTGTATCGCGCGAGCAGCGTACTCAAGGGCTCCACGCCGAGGGAACGGACCTAGGCTTGAGCAGCTGCCGACGGGGGCCTAGTCTGGTGTGCGGGCCGCGGAATTCGCGTACATTTACTGATTTTAATTGGTAACACTATCGGCTGGCTGGGAAGGAAGTATTGTGAGGAAATCTGAACCTGAGAAATGTTCTTGTAGTATCGCTGTATGGGGGAAAATATAGAACTCTGGGTTTCTCGGTTATACCCATGCCTTCCTTCGGGAAGATTTCTTTGACCCTGCAGTGTTTCTCTCACAGGCTGATGACGTAAGATAACTTTTAAAACAAAAATGCATTATATTGTCTAATTATTAAGGAAGGTAATCGAGAACGAACTAATAACGACTGAGCGTGTGACGTAACAACGTCTTACGGAGCCGAGGGCGGATTGATCACCGGTCGAGATCCGACCGCGAAGGAACGAACTGTGAATGCCTATTACAACGATGTTCTATATCGTTTGGCTCGATCGCGTAGTCCACTCTCTACGCATCAATTCTAATTTATTCGGAATTAACTTTTAATCAACTAACTGTCGCAGTGATTAGAACATGTAAAAATTAAACATGGGTCTAGCCACTGTACATTGATAATCTAATATTAATATCTTGCATCATAAATGACGTCATATAATGTAAAATATATTAATTTTAATGAACAAACGCGTGTGAATATGAACAACACTTTGTAATAATACGAAATTGCAATCGTAAACAACTATATAATATATGAGATATATAACCTTTTTCTTTTCTTTTACGATTTTAAAATTAAAATCAATCATATTCATATTAAAAATAAAAAGTGTGTGTGTGCTTATGTACACGCGTTAAAATTTATACTTCTTTGTCGTAACAAGATAAGAGAATCTTTAAAATTTACCTTTCGCCTTATTCTACGTTTGTGGAAAAAACGACACTAACAATAGAAAAAAGGTATCTAATACATTGAAAGTTTTAATACAAAGAAACAAAATGTTGACTATAGCTAACTTCAGGGTGTCGGTTTTTCGTGACGTTGTGAGCGCGCATCGTAAAAATTTACTCTCATCATTTTTCCCTAACGTGCCAAAAGATGTATAACTTCAAAAACATGTTCATATAATTATTCAATCAAATATCATATAATTATTTTTAAAAGTGTAGAATGATCAATTTAAAATTATATCTTGCTTTACGTCCGAAGCGATGCTTATTATTGATAACAGATCTAAGAAATACATTACGCGCACAGACTTCTATAATGAAAATGATATAGCGAGATATAATTTATACATTATTGTTATGTATTTCTTTATGACAATGAGACATGCTCGGTTGTTGACGCTTGACGTCAGGACAGTACACATTTATACCTACACTAGTTAATAGCCGCGACTTCGTATGCGTTATTTATTAACAACAATATCATTTATGTACAGAGAATTGAAATGTAAGCAAAACAATAATTTATTTGTGACAACTAATAAGTTTACTCCCCCTCTACTACGCATGCGCACAACACCGCCTGCACCATTTCACATCGTAAGAAATCCCAATTTCTTAAAACTGAAATAACTATATATTAGACGAGAATATCGTGTCGTTTTTTTTTATAAGTTTTAAGTGCGTCTAAGATTTAAAACAAAAAATATGTCGAAATATATCTCTACTATCATAACGTGATGCGCGGACTAAGGCAGACCTCTATAATTTTATTTATATGTATAGTTAGATGACTGGTGTTTTTATTCATTCAATGATGTTTTTGTTACTTAACAACGATATACCTACATGCAATATACACGTATTCACTGGCCTTAATCTGCTTGCTTCACCATTAAAATAAATTACTGAGTTAAGTACGGAATTCTGTACAACCGAACGAGGGTGATTATAGCTTTTAGGTGATAACTTAATTGTCATAGGAGAGTGGATACCTGCGCAATGTTATCTCAGTGATTTTCAACTATCGTAAAGCGTCTTTATGGCTATTACATTTATGTTTTAAACTTCAGTAACTAAGTGACGCCTCTGCAGCGATGTTGTTTTATACTTTGTACGTTTTAACATTAGACTACAATCCGATGTGTCCGGAAACGCTATCAACTAAGTCATAATTTTTTTTTTCTCGAACTGACCGTTATTGACCTACCAAGGTCTTAACAGCTTCACCGGACAATTAAGGCGAGCGCTTAAGGCACCGATTTTTGTTTGGGCAACTAGCTCAAGGGGCACGACACACCTCGGCTTGGCTGTAAACTAAGTTATCACCATTTCAAAGATTTTTTAGGGGGCAAACGAACAGGCGGGTCACCTGATGGTAATTGATCACCGCCGTCCATAGGCACTAGCAACATCAGGTGAGTCGCAAATGCGTTGGTGCTCTTTTAAAAGTGGTCTTCCGGCACTCTTGCTGACCGAGCGAAACGCAACAATGCAAGCACTATTACTTCAGGTCAGTGTTTCTGTGGGTCTGGTGGTAGTACCCTGGGCAAGCCGAACCATTCATGCTGAAAGCAGTAATAGCTCCAGCGTGGCTCCGCAACCTACGAGCGTGGCTCTACCATTTACGATCTATCTAAACCTATATGATAGCTTCATTTAATGTAAAGTTTGAAGAAACCTTGATTTTAAAAAGTGCATTCAGCAAATGTGAACTTTCTTGCCGCGTAGATTAAGTTAAGATGTTAAGATAATAAACGACGCAGACCAAGTCGCGGGTATCAGTTAGTGTATAAATAATACGCGACTTTAGTATAGGAGATATGTTAGTTGCCACATATTGAAGTAATGGTGAAGTGAATAGAATTCCTAAGGTGACTAAACTGAATAAACTGCGATCGAGTTTACTCGACCTATATACCGCGGTAATGATGCTAAAGTTGGCCATGTGTATTTTGGATAGCTTACACAAACGAAGTTGCAATTGTTATCCAAAGGTGCTTATTAAACAACAACGCACGTTACTCGTGTGGTGTATCCATTATTGTTTTCCTCGAAGCGGTTGCTTGCAATACTTTCCACGTTTGTCTGCCTATTAAGTGTAGTTTAAAAGGATATTACAATCTGCGGAAGTAAAACGTTCCCCACAGCGAAGGTCAATAACGCAATAAGCTTTGAATAAACCTTGTCAACATCAGCACGCTGAATATTTTTTATCTAAATATTTTGGAATAAAAACTCTATATATTAAAATAACCCGTTAGTTTGTTCTAATGAAGTATTCGTGATATAATCTGGCGAGCAAAAAATATTACTCTTCAAATCTTTTGAACATGTATTCATCATTCTGTGTAGTGTGTACACTTGGATGTTTCTTTAGAACATAGAACTAATAATATCGTGGAGGAATTCTTAGTGATGAATGTTTATCTCGAAGGAAATATATAGATATATCATATACGTTAATTTTGTTATATAATATCGCTGAGGTATAAGATAGATGACCTATTTTGAGGTTATACTATTTTTGGCGCGTTAGGGAAAAATGATGAGAGTAAATTTTTTCCGCTGCGCGCGCACACCGTCATGAAAAACCGACACCCTGAAGTTAGCTATAGTCAACATTTTGTTTCTTTATATTTGTTGTTTGTATTTCTTTGTATTAAAATTGTCAATATATTAAATACCTTGTTTCTACAAACGTAGAATAAGGAGAAGGATAAAATTTTTGAAAAGATTTTTATCTTGTTACGCCAAAGAAGTATAACTTCTAATGCGTGTACATAAGTACACACACAGACACAATTTTTTTATCAACAAATTTACGAAACTATACCTGATGGCGACCTCCGAGATCCTACAATACATCGGCGTATACATCGACGTACCCAGAAACGCGAAAGGCCTAGGTATTGCCCTTTATGGCGTGTGTGATAACTGATGCAGGTCACTATCCAGACAGAAACGATTGCCGTGTTCTAACATTCGGTTAGGCTCAATGAATATTTATCTCTCTACTTGCTTTTGCTCGGTTTTGTAGATTTCCGAGATCTGGGAACAGTATATTTGAACGAAAAATTAAATTTAGTTTTAACCTGTAAAATTTATACAATATACAATTTAAAATTTGTACAAACTTATACAATAAATATGGAACTTTAAAAAAAGCTTAATCCACGATATTACGTTAAGAGAATTTTAGAAGGGATTCTGTGATGTGTTTCCGAATCGTTCGGTGATCTGCGAAGCCGTCATTTCCAATTTATATCGTTTTTAACAGTCAATTGTACGTACGGTCCGCGTCTCGGCCTTGTTCCGCTGAGTGAGTGAGCGCCGTTCTCATTAGCCGGCCACTTGCGAGACACAATCCCGACCGACACGATCTTATCTAAACATGAGCGGTTAATTCGATGTTGCAGCTTCAGTTAGAAGCAATGTTTCTATTCATTGGAAATATGTCAGGGAATAACGAGCCGTGGGAGAGAACTCATCAATTGCAATTCACGGGAAACGATTTTGTACGTTAGTTAAAAATGTTACTTTAGTTTATTTATATTTGTTTGTCTGTTACGCTTTCACGACGTAATTATTCAATCGGTCTTCATGAGATTTTGCATACACGTCTTCAGGAATACAGGTAAGTACATATGCTATATATCATCCATAAAAATATACTGTTTCCGAGCAATAACACGCGCGAAGTCGCGAGCAAAAGTTACTTAGCTATAAGTACTTGCGGTTTAGCACGCATTTATTATTATTTGTTGATATGTTTACTTGAATCCTTGCTGGTATCTGCTAATTAGTTCTCGTAAGATGATTCTGTTGTTTCTTGGAAAATGTGTGTTTTACCTGGATTATAGTAAGACTGCGTTTAACTTTTTTTTGTTATTTTGTTCACTTAATCTTTATAATTATTTTAGCGATTTTAAATTAGATATGATATATTTTAAGATTACTGCTTGTAATGATACCGTAGCCTAGGTAATTACTTTGAAAAAACCCTCTATCAATCAGTGAAAGTATCGTCAAAATCGATTCAGCGATTTTGAATATCAGTCTGGTAAATATATAGTGTAATTTTTTGATAATACAAAATAAATAATTGCTCAGGCTAACGATAAATTAGGAAAAACAGAATAGCTGTATTAACCCTTAAATGCATGATTTTCTTACTAGAATTATTGTAAACGTAAATAAGTGGTCATGTATTTACATTGTCTATTAATATAGGAATTGTAATATTACTTTCATTTGCATATGCATTTAAGGGTTAACTGTAGGCAAATTCTTATTTGACAAAGTACTCACGTCTATTGTACTGATCGTTCGTGACAATGTAAAGCCGGTTAGACTTTACACAAAACCCACTATAAGTATAGTGCAGTATGCGAATGAAATGTATTCAGAAGTCACATTCATATCACACGAGCGCTGTTCAACCGGATCTCGAATTAAATCCAATCATATACGTATGTATTGGACATGAATGTATGTATATATCCATACATAGCAAAAGTCCTAATGGGAATTTTTGTTCCATTAAAATTTAACAATACGGAATATGCTATATCACTGGTTGTTAGTAAAAGATAGCTTAAAATTATTATTGAAAAACAAAATTCTGTCTACTCTACTCAAAATTTTTGTAAACACTTGATAAATATAATTATGTCATTTGCGGACTTAACGCCGATGGCATTCTCTGCCAGTCAACTATTAGGTGATGGAGAGATAAATGTTGGTAGTTGTAAAAGGTGAGGTTTTTATAAAATTATGTTTAACCTATTTAATATCACAATATATAAATAAAATATCAACACCGATATACTACATATATACTACACATATACAATACATTCACATTCGCTTGCCTATCTGGCTGTGTAAGAAATGGGATTCTCATAGTGCAAGATGATACGGCGTTTTTGGTTAGTAGTCCCGTGAAGCTGTGAAGACGTTGGTAGGTCAATAGCGTAGTCAGTTAAAAAAAAAAGCGTTTCTGGGTTTAGTTTTGAAATATTTTTTTCGCACATATTTACACCGTTCCTTGCTCGAAAAAAATTACGTGATATTTGCCGGAAGGCTCTCTCTCTAGTGAGATTCGGCTTTACGCCCCGTCACCTGTCGCTATGTCCGACACATTGTAGTGAAACAAGATATGATTTTATGTTTATGTCCAGTCTAACATAATGACAGTATAAGTGCAATGAATGCGAACTTTGAATGGTATTAATGGTGGTAGAGCTACGCTGAAACTATTACTGGTTTCAGCATGAATGGGTCGGCTCGTCCGGGGTAGAACCACCCTATCACAGAAACACCGACGTGAAGTAACAGTGCTTGCATTGTTGCGTTTCGTTCGGTCAGTGAGAGCGCCGGAGGCCCACCTCCCCTCCCCTCTTCTCCTCTCCCTCTCCCAACCCTAATCCAAAGGGGTGGCAACCAAAAGGGTGGCAACGCACTTGCGATTCCTCTGGTGTTGTTAGTGTCCCTGGACGGTGGTGATCACTTACCAGCAGGTGACCTATCTGTTCGTTTGCCACTGATGACATAAAAAAAAAATCTGTTTTCAAAATATGCGTTTTGTAAATTTATTATGTAAATATGAGTACTTTGAAACACTTTGATCATTTTGAAATATCCGCGACTCTCTGGCTTGTATCTATATCAGGACTAACAAATCTCAGTGATTTAATATTATGCATTTTTTTTTTCTCGAACGTACTTCGTTATTGACCAAGCAAGGTCTTAGCAGCTTCACCGGACTACTAAGAAGAGCGCTTAAGGCACTCAGCCGATTTTTAACCGACTTCAAAAAAAGGAGGAGGTTATCAATTCGACTGTATTTTTTTTTTTTTTATGTTTGTTACCTCGTAACTTTGGACTGGGTGAACCGATTTTGATTATTCTTTTTTTATTTGAAAGCTGGTGCTTCCCATGTGGTCCCATTTCAATTTGGTCCAGTTCCGACAACGGCATCCAGTGCAAAACCGTATAAGTTTTAAATTTGCATTAAGTATGTACACGACAAATAGACGAATAACTCAATATTACGCTAACCGATTTCGATGATTCATTTTTTATTGAAAAGGATGTACTTCAAGGGTAGTTTGATGAGAGTTTGGTTAGGTTCTGATTATGGGATCCGTGACAAAGTAAGAAAACTTTCAAGAAACGAGCCTACTCCTTTCTTAAGGGCCGGCAACGCATCTGTGTTTCCTCTCGTGTCGCAATTGTCCATGGGCGGCCGTGATCACTTACCATCAGGTGACCCGTATGTTCGTTTGCCACCAATATTATAAAAAAAACTCTTCAATTCTTAGGAGCCTATTGTGCTTATGTTCGTTGCTGTGTTGCAACATGACGCAAGCATTGTAATTACATTACTTAAGGTGTATAATGTGTGAAGCGATGGTAGCCGAGTTGGTGGTAGAAACTATCGCGGATTACTGAAAAGGTTGCGTTCGTACCAAACGTTACTTATTGTACAACCAATTGAAACCATATCGCATACCATACCGATAGATACCATACCGCAAAAATGCGCATATTTTAATATACTTAAGGCGGAACGGAGTTCGCGGGCACTGCTAGTAAAATATATTTATGTACACTAAAAATGGAAAAATAAAGTAAATTTTCAAAAAAAAGTATTAACCGACTTCAATATCAATCAAAAACCCATAAGGCACTAAAAAGCGGAAAATAAATAGTTTATCAAATTAACCAAATTAAATAAAACATATGAATATGTGTGCTACCTAGAGATGTACTGGAAGTCGGTACCAACCAAAATTTTTGTATTACAGAGACGCGAGATTGGACTTAAACTTTGTACACATGTAGATGATATGATTTTCGGTTTGGTTGGCACCGACTTCCAATACATCTCTAGGTAGCACACATATTCATATGTTTTATTTCATTTGGTTAATTTGATAAACTATTTATTTTCCGCTTTTTAGTGCCTTATGGGATTTTGATTGATATTGAAGTCGGTTAATACTTTTTTTTGAAAATTTTATTTTGACAACTAGCTCAAGGGTACGCGGCACACCTCGGCTTTGGCTGTTGTCTGACGCATGCAATTCGCGACCTAGCTTAGCTAACCTAAGCTACGCTAACTATTCATACATATATGAGTTGTTGAAACATATGTGTGTACCAGGCATACATACCTCAACAACTCTTATATATATTTCGTAACGGATAATATTATACTCATGCAACACGTCAAAGGAGTGAGAGGAGGAATCGTATCAAATTGCGATCACCCCTCTCTCCATTTATATTGCCAATTCTAAATGAAAAAAAATGGGAAAAAAAATTATGAGCACTTAATTTTTTTTTAAATCTATTATACATTGATTTAATTAATTCCCATAACCTAATAAAACCTCGTGAAACGTATGTTAATTTATATTTTAACCGTTTTTAACTGCTTCTCTTTAATAGCTGTCATTGTTAATTGCCGGGTAAGTTATTAACAATTTATTATGAATGTTAATTAAAAGAAAGAGGAAGTGCATATCACGCTCATAAATTCTTCATTACCGTAACTAATGTCGGTATTTAAAACAATAAGGAAAGACGAACGCGTAACTAAAACATAAAAATTACATCACGGTACTCGTCTCTTGACTCTCCATTAAACCATGAAGATGACGACCGTATTCATTGCAATGCTAAATTTAAAAACACCATAAAAATAGAATGCGTTCACTGGTTCGTATGATTATTCTATAAAACGAGCGCCTTGTAGACGCCTTTCATTTACGAGCAATACCAATAGATGAGTATTAAATGTATTAATAACTGTTGATTAAAATAATCTTTTGAATTAATTAAACGTGTATTCCTTATTTGTAAACTGTATATATTCTGATTAAAAGTGACAAACAAGGTTGCAGAAACCTGTTTTTATAACGAAATGTATATAACTTACGGACTCTGTTAATTACAATGCTCTATTTAGATAAAGGAGAAAGGTTCCTCTTTGTGTATGCATTTATTTTAACAGTTTGAACTAATTAAATAATAATAAAATTTAATTCGACAGTTCATTAATTCATTTGTATACTATGTAATAAGTAAGAATGTTATTAGTTATATAATTGTGTTAAAAGAGACATTGTGTATGAATTGAATAAATAATGTGAAAAAATGCGGATGTGGTCTTAAGAATAGATATAACATGTACGCAGTTAACAATTTTTTTTTTCGAACTGACTACTACGCTATTGACCTTGCAAGGTCTTAACAGCTTCTCCGGACTACTAAGACGAGCGCTTAAGGCACTCAGCGTATTTTATTTTGACAACTAGCTCAAGGGTGCACGGCACACCTCGGCTTTGGCTGTTGCCTGATACATGCAATTCGCGACCTATCTGAGGTAACCTATGCTTAGCTAACTATTCATACATATATGAGTTGTTGAAACATATATGTGTACCAAGCATACATACCTCAACAAATCTTATATATATATTTCGTATCGGATAATATTCTAAACTATTTCAGTTTCATAAGGGAAAAAAATAAAACCCTTCCACTTGCATGTGTAAGCGTGTATGCGTGCACGTGGGTAGAGGGGATATGTGTAATGGTGTAAGATGGTGGCCTCCTTGTTAGCATCTTCTAAGGAGTTTTTGAGGCATCGTAGAATCCATGCTCCGTGATATTATTTCATTTATTTCACTTGTGCACAATAGCCAAACTATATTACGTAAAATGCCACCGAGCATAAGATTATGAATAAAATATAAAATCCACTACATATCATTCCAAGATCCCGCCAAAAACTCATTACTAAACTTAGTTTAAAAGTAACAACAATGTAGTACGTTCTCGCTGCTCATGGGAATACGAACACAGATAAGATTAATTTATCCCACATTCACTATAGATACGATCTGAATAACGAGGATCGTTCGCAGATAAACCCTAATCAGGACGTAAGTCGTTAATTATATACCTCACTGTGTAAAAAAAAAAACTTATCCCCGGCGCCAATGTTAATTACGTTTATAATTTTAGTAGACATAAAATTGCTTCTGATCTCCTCGGCCATTTTTCTCATACCCATAAATCGATACTAAAAATACATAACGTTTTTATATTTTATCTGTTACAACTTTTTATGACTGTGCTTTTTCTTTGCCAGTTAAGAAATTATATGTTATTGTTGTAGCTTCAAGGGATGGAGTTTTTGGCGGGATCTTAGTCTGCAATGAAGTGGCTTTTATGATTTATTCATATAATGTTATGTCTTTTCACTTTATATTTTGTAATATTGGTGGTGTTTTACGTAATATAGTTCAGTTATTATGCAAAAATGTAGAAGATGGTAAATAATATCACCGAACATCAGTTCTAAGATGCTACAAAAATTCCTTAGAAAGTTCTAAGAAGGTAGTCACCATCTTGTTAGAACATCGAAATTATTACAAGACTATCCAGAATTGGCGATTATGAAATGACATCCGAATTGGCTGCATGGTCTAGATACCTTTGCCTTTTCCTTAGAACGGTAAAAAAGAAACCAAAAAAGCTACAATACAAGAGATACGTTTATTTCACGATTGCATCTTAAGACTTATGATGTATTTGGGTCTTGTTCAGTCTATGTTGAGGTTATTAAAATTAACCCGAGTTAACAAGGTTTTTGTTTACTTGTTGATGTTCAGAGTCAACTAAGTAGTGGTAATCTATGTTTAACTTACAACGCTATGAGATTAAACGGTTAAACCTCTGATGAATATTTCGGTTTATTCAGTTTATATTGTTTATTTCTGTATTTGGCGAGTTTTTGGCGGGATCTTGAAATGCCATCTAGCGGTCTTTATATTATTATATTTTATCTATAATCTTGTGCTATTTAGCTCTTTATTGTGTAATGTTGGTGGTGCGTTACGTAATATAGTTTGGTTATTGTGCAATGGCAGTGATAGTCTACTGGAAGACTGGTTGTCAAAAATAAAATCGAAGACGAACTTGTAATAATAATATTAACTACTCGACAATGGCAGTAATAATCTAAAAGATTGGTTGACAAAAATAAAGTTAAAAAAATAGAAAAGTATTTAGCATTTATTATTTGAAACCATGTTGTAGATTTTCCATAAACAATTCATATAAAAAGGTCATTCATTTGTATTGCATTCATCATTTATATCATTTTCTACAATATTTTGACGTTATTCCGTAAATATGAAGCTTATTAGTAGTTAAAATATTAAAAGTACATTTTGCGTAAAGAACCCTTCTTCGGTTTAGAATTATTTTAACGGTACTTTTAAAGCAACGTACAACGAAGAGAACTCTAAAGTTACCTGTTTCAGATAATTAAATGTATTTTATAGTTTCACTTAATAATACAGCTAATGAGTCGAACTGCATCACTTTTTATTACTATTTTAAGTGTATATAACTCCTTAACAACCAATTTTATTTAGCAGGCTGCTAATAATATTTACGGTATAATGAACGTTATGTTTAAAATAACAGTTTTAAAGGCAAATATATGTGAAATGTAATATTTTTTATTGATATCATGTACGTTATAATAAACTAGCTTCTGCCTACGACTTCGTCCGCGTCGAACTTTACTTTGGGCTAACGTTAACTTTAATTCGCGACTTTGTTTACATAGAAGGTGAAAATATGTTTAAATAATACGTACATTAATCCCGATTTTGAAACATTCTTCATTGATACTCCGCTTCTATTTGTCTTAGCTTATGTCTATAGCTTTCATCGATAAATGAGCTATCTAACATTGAAATAATTTTTCAAATCGGACCAGTAGTTCCTTAGATTAGCGAGTTCAAGCAAACAAACTCTCCAGCTTTATAATATAACTATAGAAGTATAGATATGAGTTTTAAAAATCTATACGTTTTGTTTCAGAAGCAGATGTACAGTGAGGCGCCACCGCGGCGCCCACCTCCACACGCCTGCTGATGACAGAATAAATTGTGATGCTGGCACGAATAGGACCCTACAGGAAACTGCGTCCTAGAGGACGACGAAGGACGTTATAACATTAAAAATTGTAGTGTCATAAGTGCAAGTGCCTAAACCTTTAACAAAATGATGGGCAATCGCCGTAACTTCGTATTTAGGGTGAGCATCGTAATTAATATCGCCGTGTTGCTCTACGCCGCCATGCACTTGTCTGGGAACAACGCTCCAGGAGTTGAGTGGGTACCTATAAGCGTAGACGGGTCTGAAAGAAGCGCCGAACTCCGCTATATCAACCGCGAAGATATCAGAAACGAGACAGAGACGAGACCAATAATGGATGCTAGCGTAAGAAATTTTGAAGAATCCACTTCCCAGAAGACAACCTCAACGATGCCCACAACGAATAAGACAATATCGAGTACGGCATCAATAGCAGAATTAGAGAAAAAAATGAGTGCGATTCCATCTGAAGTGGACTTAACCAATGAAACTCTTGATATAGTTGATGAGAACGCGTTATCGGATGCAACTTTGGCACGTCTTCGTGGTTTGCTTCAGTGTACTGAGAAAGAGTTTCTGCCGCAAACTATTCAACGTGGAGAGTTTTGGGTGCTGAAGAATTATGTACGTGGTGACCATGGAATAGTTCAGTGTCACGAAACGATTACATACACAACACACGCCGGTTTCGAGTTCCTAGACAATGTTCTGCCGCTTGTTGAAAGGTGAGTTTTTCAATATGCTATCCTAAAAACACAATTTGCATTAACAACTGATATTACGCATGTATTAACATACTTTATTTATGTATTACATACCATCCAACAATTTGAAATTTCACGTATTTGTAATAGATAATTACGTTCCGAGTCACCGCGGCCGTTATACAATTGTCTTCCTCGTTGTCCATTTCTATGACAAGTTATAATTATGGCCGTACCTGTTCTATAAGTTCATCGGATTCATTATGACTTTAAAATAGTTTATTATCATTTGAATAATTAAAAAACACTCAATCCATATTTGTAATGAGTATAACCTACATTGGGTAAAAGGCGTTAATAGACATAATTACGTAATTACTGACTATTATAGATTGTTAGGGATCATCCATATATTACAAGACAATAATTTCTTACTTTGGAAGAAAGGTTCTTACTCGGAGAAAGGTACCCTATGTACTTTTCTATACCCCTGACAACGTGTATGCAAAATTTAATGATGATCGTTTCGTTAGTTAAGGCGTGAAAGCTTAACAAACAAACAATCCAACGAACAAACTAACATTCCCATCTATAATATTATTAGTAAATATTGTTCATTTAAGAAATAATTATAAATTACCATTTGTAAAAGCCGAGTAGTATTTCATCGGAACAACTCTCGGGTTTTACCTTGATAATTTTAACATTCACTTGCCATTTTTAATAACGAATTTGTGTTGGTTCCACCAATACTTTGTAGAGAATGTTCGCTTTTCAGCTATTCCCACGGTTTCTGTTACAATATGTCTCGCTGTATAATATATAATTTCAACCTGGTGTAGTATATAAACGTATGTATTAAGTACTGTTAGATATCTAAGGTTGTATTGTGTATATTTTATTTACAAGGCACACATTACAGGTTAAGTTCAAATGTATACTGTTACTATGGGTTTTCTATTTATTGAAACTGCCGAGTAATAATTATATACAAAATGTACAGTACAGTTTATTAATGAATCAAATATATGATGGGTTGCACAACCTTAGTATAAAATATCAATTATACGTAAAAAGGCCGCTTTACTAGGCGTTTCTAATTTGTTTGACACAAACGTAATATGTCACGAGCATGTAGGTGACACGTACCCATAAGTTTTTCTCTCACCAAAAATCGTTTAACGTGTCTAAAGAAAGTTTTTTAATGCCGCTTTATCATTTCATCGAGTTTCAAATGGTAAAGTATTCGAGGAAGTTTTAATTTCTAAAGTAAATTACTAATTGGGATGACTTCATGCGTCGATCTAAAGCAATTCTAACGGGAATAAGTTTAATAAAAAAAATGTATAAGAACTATTTGGTTACGTAAAGAGTTTGCGAAGCACTAATAAAACAGACTAAGCGATCGTGAGCGGAAGAAGCTAGGGTCGAACAATAACGAACTCTGAAGATAAGTTCAAGAGATCATTGATTTATGGTATGGTATAGAACATTCGAAACGGGCGCGGTTGCATAAAAGCATTCATGGATATACAGGAAGCAAAACGTTAGTACGTATGAAGATATAATCATTAACTTCAAATATATACATAACTAGCTGTATTTGCGACTTCGTCTGCAAAGCCTAATGCAAAAAAAACAGTAACTAATAAAATTATCTGAATGTCCATTTACTTATTTACTTTCTCTCGTACTTAAGTCGCGTCGTCATTAAAATTACAATAACTTTTGACAGACTGAACTTTTTTTTTCTTTTTTTTTTCGAACTGACTACGCTATTGACCAAGCAAGGTCTTAACAGCTTCACCGGACTAGCGACAGAGTGAACCGATTTTAATGAAACCAAGACTAAATGTTACTTGAGAATATGCTCTATGCAGTACGTTATGATGCGTGTTCATACAAACAGACAGACAGAATTTTTTCACAAAAATCTAAAAAGTACAGACACGTTAGATTCGCATTCTTATTATATGTATAGATATGACATGATGAATAATACTTTGAAAATAAGAAATGTAATGAAACCTATAAGATTCTTAAAATCATATCAACAAACATAAATCCATAGGCATTTAAATGAGCGTGACGTCATTTATCATCAGACTTACTCTTTTAACTAAAACTAGGGTATTATGATAACTGACGCTGTAGTCCGGTGAAGCTGTTAAGACCTTGCTAGGTCAAGAGCGTAGTCAGTTCCAGGAAAAAAAAGTGACCTTTATAACAATATCGTATATTACAACAAAACGACTTAAAATTCGTGTTTTAAACGAGTTCCTAGTGTCCTCCTTTTGTTGACAGATCCTAACTAATATTATGTTAATAAATATAAATTAGAAAGTGAGTTGTTCTTTGTTATACTTTCACATATTAAATACGTCTAATCGATCAAGATGAAATTTTGCAAGAACATTTTGAAAAAAAATCCCGAGGGATAGATCACTTAGTCTAGGCTACCACATTAACGCGAGGAAAACCTAATCAAAATTAGTGGTATATATTCTTGTATTAATAAAGTACAAGGAAGGACTTTAGATGTTATCATATCATCGTCTGTCGCGTTAATTTATGGTTCTGTATTTGATTGAAAAATAATTTTGTGAATATAATTATGAGATGTTATTATGGCGGTGATATCATTTGGAATAAAAACATCAGTTCATTTCCATGATCCGTAACTCAATTGCGTCTATGGTAGTGATTTGCAAAATCAATAAGCATTTACATAAGCCAGAGAACACGAGTAAGGAGCGGCAGTTGCGATGAATTACTATATGCTTCGTTAAACACATCCTTGATCCTTGTTTCATTGATATATACTGTATATAGGTAATATAGCTATACAATCATTGATCCAAAGTTTCTTGTTATGCCTTGTTTACGTGTAGTTATAATTATGATAAATTTATCTATATACAAAATAACTAGCGGGACCCGCGGACGTTGTTCCAGCCTGTTCATTAAAAAATCTTGACAAACTATATACCTAAACCTTTCTCATGTATCACTTTATTTACTGATGAAAACAGTATGAAGATCCGTTCAGTAGTTTTTCAGTTTACCGCAAACAGACAGGCAGACGTGACAGAGGACTTTGGATAACTGACTGACTGACATATCAACGCATATCCAAAGCTACTGAAGCTAGGTCCATGAAAATTTACATGTGTGTTTATTTTATACTATAGGTGAGTAGGTAAGAATTTTTTGGAAAGTCCTCCCCTGATGTGGTCAAAAACGGGATGAAAATTTATATGAAAATACGTCATTTTTCCAGCAGTCAGTTGTTCTCTTATACCTATATACAGATATAAAATAAAGAATCGGAAATAATTACTTAATAGAAGACTGTAAATTAAAATCCAAACAAATTACAAGAAATAATCTTATTTAGGTTCTTCATATTGATTGAAAATCTAAAAATATTATTTAATTATATCTCTGAGTATATTTTAAAGTTACATATTTCAAGGCATTATATGGAATATATTCTTATAATCAGTTTATAGTAACCCTGTAAGACTTAGAAGTAAAATAGGCAACAATTTTACATAACGCTTTCGTTCTAACCGCGTCGCGTCGCGTCGAGTAGCGTCGGATCGAAGTTTTAATACATATTAAAAGTCGGAACCGCCCTTGCAAACAAGAGGGGTGGCACTTGCCAGGTACGCAATACCACAGTATAAATATAAGAGACAGTACGGAAACAAATTCTTGAAACGGCACACTCACAAAATATGCGCATCGACGAGACCCTTCGATCAACAATAACTAGATATCGGATCGGCGAGAAAAATACGTCTCGATAATTAGTTTGTTTGCAACTCAGCCAATGTAAGCATGTTTCACAATGCCGCAGCGTATTCAAAAGATGCAAAAATAATACCCGAAAAAGCAATTTAACGCGCGGAGTATCTTACTTTCGCTAAATACATGTTGAATAAGTTATATTTTAAGCTTTAACAAATAATAGCAAATCTTGAACAAAATTACCGATTTTAAACCTGTGGTACAAATGTTTGGCCAAGACTCGCCAACCATGCACAAACATGCACAATAACGGGAAAAAGTACTTTATTCATTGGGTGTTAAGGTTAAATTCACACTAAATGTTGTTTATGTTGTCTTTTAATTTGTAAATGACGGAAGTAATGCAATTCTCCCTTTCTTAGTAAACAAATAGCTACATAAGTATATTTTGTACGTGATCCTTTATCTAGTTATTGTTAATCGAAGACGAGACTCCTAAGCGGTTGTCGCTATGTTGTCAGTAGTGCGTGCCGCGTCATGACGAGTAAAAATGTTTTAATAATAACGACAAACATTTTCAAAAGCATTAAAATTGCAACCGTATCGCTTCAATGGAACGTAGGTAATTACTTCATCAACTAGGCTTAGTTTCCGTACTGTCTATATTTATACTGTGGCGATACCTTGTCGCGTCCCACTGCACCGCAACCTCACGCTACGTTGTATCAACCGTCGAGATAATTCAGTAAATCATATTCAAATCTGTCTAGACATATCCCATTGAAAGTTTTTAAGCTTTATGTTATCATCATTTAAGTATTCTATGAGTTTTTAATTAATTTGCATAAGTAAGTAACAAATGAGTAAATTTACTTGGTTGTTATTTTCAGACTTTTATTTAAAACTGCCCCGACATAGCATGGGTGTACTAGCTAGCAAATACTCTCTTCACAATACAGCCATAAAATGTCAACTGAAATTGTTAACATCAATTATGTCAATATTGTTTAAGATTTCCTTATTGTCTTCTTTCTCACTTATATGGGAATTTCTTAAGACAAGTTTAGCACTTTTTCAAACATTTTCCTTTCCAACTTGTCCACACACGACAACAAAATAGGCGAATTGGTGCAGCCGTTCTGAAGTGCTGTTCATACATTCGGCAATTGATTTTTATTTATATGTATTATTAGCTTCTTTGTCTTAAATTTGTCCGCGTGGAATAATTACTTTGGGCTAACGCTAACACGCAGAGGAAGCTATCAAAAGGAAAAAAAGACTCCGATTTTGAAACATTTTTCATTAGTATTTCACTCCTATTGTTCTTAGCGTGATGAGCCTATATCCTTCCTCGATAAATGAGCTATCTAACACTGAAATAATTTTTCAAATCTGACCGATGGTTCCTGATATTACCCCATACAACCTCTTTATAATATTAGTATATCATTATTACATAGTATAAAACAAAGTCCTCTACCGCGTCTGTCTGTATGTCTGTTCGCGATAAGCTCGAAAACTACTGAACGGATTTTCTTGCGGTTTCTACCAGTCGATAAACTGATTCATGAGGAAGGTTTTGGTATATAATTTATCAAGTCCCGCTAGTATTATATATAGTATTGTATTAGTATATTTATAAAGTAATCTTTGAAAGGTAATATATTATGCATTATTTCAAGAGTTCTAAAGACCGTTTACGATAGATATTTATTTGTTAAGACCCGTTAAGTAAAAATACAACAACAAAAATATATTGAATGAAAGACCACCGTTGTCTTTCATCACACAGCTGGTTTTATAACGATATGACTAATGCAATTCAATTCACCTATCTGAATGCATCAGTTGACCAATGCAACATACATAGAATACATTTATTCAATAGCAGTTTTTGTATAGAAATATAATGGTATTGTATGTTCAGTAAAGGTTAAATGTACATTCGTTCATTGCTTCTGTTTACGAAATCGATATTTCTTATTATTATTATTATTAATAATTTATAATTAGCATTGACATATAAAACAAGACATATAAAAGTAGCGCTCAAAACCGACCGCAAAAACTCCCCTATATATATACGTGGTTATAGTAATGCGATAAACTTATGATTTCGTTAATTCATTCTTACTCGAATGATTTAAAGTTGTTTTTAAAAGGACCCAAGCGACGCGAGACTATTTGAAATAATTACTCCTCTCTTGAAATAAGAAACTTGAAATAATAAACTCATTTTTGTGGGCCAGCTGTGAGACGTCAAGTGTGCATCTTGCGTTCTCGTATATCAATGCGAATTAGATATATTATCAAACTCTTTGGTAGGATCGCTTGTGACGTCATAAATATAGTACATCTTTATATATAAATTTCTTCTATACGTGTATGTCACTGAACTCCTAAACGGCTGGAACGATTTTGATGAAATTTTGTGTGCGTGTTCGAGTGGATCCGAGAATGGTTTAGATTCGTAAGTGGAACGTGTATTTTTATTAAAAAATTTTTTTTTTTTATTATCAACGCAGGAGATCGTCCGCCGGGACCGCTGGTATTTATATATTTTCTTCTTATATATACATATAAATTGGCGATGGGAAAAGAGTTAAGAACATTTTCCCTCTCTGTTTCTCAATTGATTTTCTTTATCTTTTTTTTTGTTCACTATATGTATATTGACTGGCTATTGTGTTATAATTTTTTTTAATAGTTTTTTTTTGGTTAAATCTGAAAATTTTATTAATTATTCTCAAATTTTAACCACCGAACGACCTCTCGTATCTACAAATAGACTCAAATCAATACACTTCACGTTGTTTGGGTAAAAAGCCAACAAGTTTAAAAAGAAAGCCTTCATGTATCACCACAGTTCTATAAAGCCAAAAACTGTATAAATAAATTAAAGAAAGTTTTTTTCCATTTTTATTTTGTTAAAAAAAAAAAAATATTTTCATCGAGTCGCTTGAAGCTGGTGCAGTATAATCACGTACTTTTTTCAAAGTTACCTCATAATCGAGAAAGTGACAACCTCGTTTATACTAACTGTATAACTATTATTATTAAACTGGTTCTATATTTAAGCTCCACATTTTAAAGACTAAAGCTTTCTTTGTAGTACATATTTTAAATCTTTCATATATTTCAGTTTCAGTTAAATCTACACAAGGGGGCTTCTATTAAATTACTGAGATTTCTATTCATTCGGAAGCCCTCTCCTTCTCGTTTATGTATTAAAAAATCATATCACAAAATATAGCTGTGATAGCAATAAACAAAAACGGGTTGAGATTCAGGGCATTAAAATCTTCACTATCATGTTTTTTTTTATGTCATCGGTGGCAAACGAACAGGTGGGTCACCTGATGTTAAGTGATCACCACCGTCCATGGACACTAACAACACCAGATGAGTCGCAAGTGCGTTGCCACCCTTTGGGGGGAAGGGTTAGGGGGGGGAGAGGGGAGAGAAGAGAGGAGAGGGGAGCGAGGTGAGTGATATTTTTATCGAAGAAGGATTCCAATGCAGCCCAGTGTAATCGACGTAATATCTAGTTCTAGTTATTAACGGGTTCTACCGAATAAGTATTCACATTTGAAAAGTATCTATACATGTAATAAGAATGTATATCTAACGTACTGTTATTTTTAATTTATTGTGCAGGTGTCTTGGAATAAGTAATAAAATACATTTCAACCTTTTTTTAGAAATGTCTGTCTGTCTGTTTATGATAGGTTTAAAAAGTAAACTCAATCTGATTTAACGAGATATAATTCAAAGAACATTTAGTGAGTACAATCCAATGACGCAGTAAAATACGGAAGGACAAATACAAAATTGACATTGACAGTAGTGACATTAATGACAGTACATTATTAGAGACCCAGTTCTATAATATTAGCAGAGTATGGTACAAACGATCATTATTGGTGACCTAATTTATTTATAGCATTGTGTTTATATATATATAGCTCTAACAGTTTGAACATGCATCACTGTTAAAGTACTGCGTACACGGTAAAACCTCACCAATACAGTATATCCTCGAGTAACATTTAGTCTTGGTTTCATTATAATCGGTTCACTCTAGCAAAAGTTATTGTAACTTTAATGACAACGTGACCTAAGTACGAGAGAAAACTACATAAGTAAATGGACTTAATATATACAGATGATTTTATTACTCAATGTTTTTTTATATTATGTTCCCCGTGTACGAAGTCGCCGGCACAGCTATTTTTTGAAGTTATACTTCTTTTGGCGCGTTAGGGAAAATTATGAGAGTAAATTTTTACGATGCGCGCGCACACCGTCACGAAAAACCGACACCCTGAAGTTAGCTATAGTCAACTTTTTCTATTGTTAGTGTCGTTTTTTCTACAAACGTAGAATAATGCGAAAGATAAAATTTATGAAAATATTTTTATCTTATTACTCCAAAAAAGTATAACTTCTAACGCGTGTACATAAGTACACACACACTTTTTTTAAAAATCGCGTTACAGTTTATTACAAAAAATGTTTTAAACACAACACAACACTGACGTGAAGTAACAGTGCTTCCATTGTTGCGTTTCGTTCGGTCAGTGAGAGCGCCGGAGACCCACCTCCTTTCCCATTCCCTACCCCTCCCCCATAGAGAGGATGGCAACGCACTTGTAACTCCCCTGGTGTTGCTGGTGTCTATGGACGGTGATGCTCACTTAACATCAGGTGACCCATCTGTTCGTTTGCCTCCTTTTGACATAAAAAAAAAAAATTTCTGATGTTTATGATCGAACGTGCAGATACGTTCCTATCAGTAATTAATTACCTAATACGTATTTATCGTTTTAAGTGAACAATACGTCATCAACCTTTAAACTCTATTAACGATGATTGTTCGATAACATGATCGTAATATTCACATCAAACTTATGGGAATGGTGTATTGTGTTAGACGTAACAATCGAATGTGTCGGGGCGGCCGCCATGCGACGAACAGCACGCAGTCCTCATTGCCACACACGAAGTTCAACGCACAGTGTGCACCGTCGCGTTCCATAACGAATTTATACTCAAAATGTTATTATTATACATTACCTACACGCATAGTGTTAACTGCATTAGCAAAATAACATTAATGTAATCGAGAACAAACTTCAACTTACAAATTTAGATTAAAGATATAAAACGCGTTTATTTTTTTAAATGTATTATTATGCCTAAGGTTCCGCACGTTATTATTAATATTTTTATGTAACTACTAATTTATATAAGAATTATTTGACTTAAATGGAAATTATGCAAATATTTTCCGTGTTCGAATTACTATATATTACTAGTTTTCATGACGATCAGTTAAACGGTATAAAAGTAGACGTAACGTGAAGAGACACTGACGCAGGCCGGCATGACGGTGGCGACCGTCGATGGATAGTTTGTCTCTCGGTGGTTGCCATTGTTTTTAGATTGTACTATGCTTACCATCAGGCACAGTGCAGTCATTTTGCTGTGCTACAATAAAAAAAAATGCTTCTTAATGCTTTGTGTAAATTGATCGGTTTAAACGGTGCTTCGTCTGTCAATCATTATTAAAAATTTCAATAAGTTCATAGAGCATAACGACTATTGTAAGTAGAACTAGCGCATTTAAATAAAAATACGCTTTCTCTAATGAAGCCTGAAGTGTGAAATAGTTTCGGTTGATCCGATCAATATGAAAAACTATAGACGAGTCATTTGATTCGTTGTATCGACTGTCTGGCCATAGGATAATGTTACGTCCTTCACGGTACATTAACAATGATATCTTTGTATGAGCATTCATTAAAAAAATTCTCGTTCGTGCTTCGCATACGCAAATATGACGTCATTAGTGCGGTCATCTGTTCTTATATTAACTGTTGTTCACGCTGGAAGATAATCAAATGATGTTATAGTGTTCTTTACATGGGAAATATCTTTGGAATATATTCGCAAATATTGTTGCTAATTGTATGGATGTTTGTTTACATATACTGTTGTATACGGTTGTTTTCTTATGCATATCGGGCTATCACCTTTATATTTTAAATTCTTGATACTAATTCGTCCTATTTAATGGTCGTGACGAAATGTCTAGCCTTGTAATAGGCTGTAAAAGATCGATACCCGTCAGAGTTGATGGTATTACTGTCAACTAGTTTGGATATTGATATATTTAATATTCGCATCGTGTTATAAATCTTCATAATTGGATTATACATAATTCAAAATAAAATTAATGTCATCTCGATTCTAATGTGCATTTATATTATTTTGTTTAGACAACTCATTGTATACTTATTTTGGTGATTTATGTATTATTACTTATATTACTATATAAATGTTAAAGATTAAACTCACGGTCAATAAGATGAAATAAATCTCATAAATAGGAGCGACCATTTTTTAACATATTTTTTGTGTCGTGTTTATAACAGTAGGTCCAGATGTTGGTGTTTTTTACATGGTACCTAGACTGTTGATATTACACGATATTTGATGTATTTAATGTAGCTTTACTCACGGCTTTGTTCGCCATGATGCAGATTTTGAAAATAAGATGTTTTCGTTATCTTTTGGAGAATTATTTCGGGAAGGTTTTGTATGATTTGTAGGTTAGTTGTTTTTTTTTTATTGTAGCACGGCAAAATGACTGCCCTGTGCCTGATGGTAAGCAGAGTACAATCCAAAAACAATGGCAACCACCGAGTAACACACAGTCCATCACCGGTCGCTGCTGTCATGCCGGCCAGCGAAGAGCGAGATATGCACAGGATGGTTCCGAAACGCGACCTGCAGAAGCGAATCACTATGACAGGCTTTTTCGCCATATACATGGTGGTTGCGACCCAGTCGGGCTGTAGAATCTTACTACCCCGCAATCTCATCCGATGTTAAATGACGAAGTGATAAGTTGGTAAATACGCTAAATCTATAGGGGGTGGGTCTCAAGTGCAGCTGCCAGAATACACCGACAGTTTCTTGGCCACAAATTTTTAACTTGAGAGTTGTAGTTAGCCAGGCGAACTTAGAAAAAGTCCTACCTACCACCGTGACTGGATTCATCGCGATATTTTCTTTCACATTCTTTTTATTTCATAGGAGGCAAACGAACAGGCGGGTCACCTGATGGTAAGTGATCACCATCGTCCATAAACACTCGCAACACCAGAAGAGACGCAAGTGCGTTGCCACACTGTGTTTGGGGGCGGGGGAGGGGAGTATGGTATCCGTTGGGAACGTGTTCAATCGGAAGATATTTTTCAAGCGCTAATACTGCTAACATTGACTAGAATTTGTGGTATACACTAAAATAATGTATTACGAAATTATTTACCATACAAAATACTCACAGAAAAGTCATAGAATAGAAAAAGTCACAGAATATTAGGTATACGTAAAATACGTAGTAGTCGTTTTTACTTTTTCCGTATTATTAAAAAAAACCCAGATCAATGGTCCAATTAAATATTTTAGCTATCGTTAGTTTTATATCGATATGTTCCTTGACAGTATTATATTAAAAAAAATATCATGCTCAATAAAAATATATTTGTCTGCTTTTTGATTTTGATAAACCAGAATAAATCAATATACCAGAAATTGATCGAATATTGCATGTGTTCCATATACATTGTACCAGTGAAAAAACAAAAACGTGTCATTAGTGTCATATATAGAAAGTAGAAACATATACAATAAAGAAACTCGTGTAATAAAGATGAAGAAAACCATGTAATATTCAGCTTTATTAAAACAGTAACCGTGTAGACCACGCGAGCGAACTAGTCTTTAATGTCGTTTGTTTTATGAATATCATTTAGACGTCCGCTAAAAGTGAACTTATCAAATAGCGCAAACGAATGAATGATTAATGAATACATATTCACCCGACCATTGTTAATTAAATTTTTACATATTTAAAACATTTGTCCGTATTTAGATACCATTTTTAGGGTTCCACTCTCAGAACCGATTGCCGATAGCCAGTTCAAGCACTATATCAAGTGGATCAATATGTTGAATCGTTCATATGGTGACGTCTGGAAATGAGCATCTCTGTGCGTTCGTTAAAATGAATGTAAATACCTATGCTTGTAAAAATATATATGATGAAAAGATAAACCAGATCGAGTTTCTTGCCGGTTCTTCTCGATGACTGGGTTGTTTTCCGAGCCAGTAGTAGTTTTGACGTTCATAAGCGCTTTCTCAGGGGCTAAATTGTATAAAGTATTTGATTTGGTTTTTTTTTATTCGAAATAGAAACCTATTAGTTTGCTTAGTCTACGTCGTCTGTCCTATTTTGAAGGAGTGTATTGTATTTTTTACCATAATTGCTATCTTGTTGAAATTTTCACATAAATTGTGTTATTATAGGTAAATCGTAACAATGAAAAAGTAAAATATTTAAAATCTGTACAAGACATGTGTTATTTTCTATATTTTGTTGTTGCTTTAAAAATTACATAAACAGTCGTTAAACTTTGTGTAATTATAGTGTAAACTCTTGAAGTAATATTCAAAATATTAAAACCAGTCATTAGTGGAGCTTCCGCTAAAAATTTCGAATCGAATATAAGAAATTCTATGTTTTGTTCTGTAAATATATAACACGGATGTACTATGTAGTGTTACGGAACTCCCAGTTCGGGAATCCAATACGTACTTGGCTGATTTTTAATCATTATTATACTATTGATACACTTATCTCGTGTTTGATATATTTGTGTACATAAAAACCAGTAACTATATAGGCATATATCAATATAAACCCTCCACAGATCTCGGCAAAAAATCTCAGTCATTAAAAAACTTTATTAAAATATATAAAAATATTCAACTTTATCACGTCCGTGAGAGCGAGAGAGGGACCAAATATGGCTTAAAAGTGATAAATCTATTGAAGTAATTAAATTGTGTAGGCGTAATCTTATATTGCCTGAACATTTCATTTAATTCGTGTCGACGTAAGTGTATAAAATCTTACAATTACATTTGTATTAAAATCCAGTCTGAACTCGATCAGATAATGATTCTCGAAGCCATTGTTTAACATTGCAAAACTGTATTGCGCGTTTGACTCTAATGAGAATTATTTGAATGAGTAACTGTATCTAATTACATAATAACGTTGCGTCAAATGTCTCGGGGAATTTATTGTCATATCAATTCAATAGAATTTATGATTTTTTAATAATATATGCTTTAAAAGTAATTTTTTTAAGTATTATTTGTCGTTTTACTTTGTTTATCATATTTGTGTTGTCATACGTCTCGTAATATTATCATTTATATAGTAGATATGTTTTATATGTTAACTAGCGGGCCCGGCGGACGTTATCCCGCTCTGATAATTAAAAAAAACCTTGAGAAATGTATCTAAATCTTCTCTATGAATCTCTTTATGTACTGGTGAAAACTGCATGGAAATCCGTTCAGTAGTTTTTGAGTTTATCGTATACAGACAGACAGGTTTCGCAGAGTGCCTTGTTTTATACTATGTAATGATTACAGTTTATTATCTTTATATTTATTATCTTCATTACACCCAAAATAAGGTTGTATGGAAAATATTGCTAAAAGCAATAAAGTCGCTCTTTGTACTAACTACATAATTATGGATATACATTAATGTATGCCATAAAGATAAACTAAGCAAGCCGAATAATGTATATTTCGTTAAGTTTATAATCAAAACCTTTTAGGGCCTATCTACTCACCGTACACCAAATGACACATTTACACATATAAAGTCTGAAAAATAATATTTGATTGAACGATACAGTGACACAAAATCTTACATCACGGCGACAACATTACACATGTCACCTCCACACACGTGCACGCATACACGGTAGTCCGGTGAAGCTGTTAAGACCTTGCCAGGTCAATAGCATAGTCAGTTCGAGGCGACTCGGACATAACCCACCCTCTCCCCCGGGAGAGTGGCGTATCCATAAGGGATTTCCCCACGTTAAAGAAAAAAAAAAGATTTGTCGCGAATTGTATGTATCAGGTAACAGCCAAAGCCGAGGTGTGCCGCGCACCCTTGAGCTAGTTGTCAAAATAAAATCGGCTACTTATCAAACTGAAATAGTTTAGAATATTATCCGATATGAAATATATATAAGGGTTGTTGAGGTATGTATGCTTGGTACACATATATGTTTCAACAACTCATATATGTATGAATAGTTAGCTTAGCTTAGGTTGGCCCGCTAGGCGGACCCTCAAAGTGGCCGTCTCCGCCAAAAGAGGACAGGCAGGAGGAGAAGGCGCTTCGCCCAAATCCTCCCGTCACCGTAGCCGGACCTGAGGGGATGGGCCGGGAGGCCCATCTTCTCATTGCACAGGTCCCAGGTCCGGCGGACGAGGGGGGGCAGCCGGTGTGTACCCGGTCTGTCCCTCTATAGGTAGGAGCCCGGCGGTCACCTTCCGCTGGGCGGACCGTGGGGGTGGCTCTACAAGGTTGATTAGCTTGAACGATCCCTTGCCGCCCCCACAAAACGGTCTGTCGGTACACCGTGGGGTTTTAGTCCGTGCGACTCGGACATAACCCACCCTCTCCCCCGGGAGAGTGTCGCGAGTTGCATGAATCAGGCAACAGCCCAAGCCGAGGTGTGCCGTGCACCCTTGAGCTAGTTGTCAAATAAAATCGGCTGAGTGC
>MU158706.1:775225-808874 GCA_015888305.1 Antheraea pernyi
GGGGGGCAGCCGGTGTGTGCCCGGTCTGTCCCTCTATAGGTAGGAGCCCGGCGGTCACCTTCCGCCGGGCGGACCGTGGTGGCGGCTCTACAAGGTTGATTAGCTTGAACGATCCCTTGCCGCCCCCACAAAACGGTCTGTCGGTACACCGTGGGGTTTTAGTCCGTGCGACTCGGACATAACCCACCCTCTCCCCCGGGAGAGTGGCGTATCCATAAGGGATTTCCCCACGTTAAAGAAAAAAAAAAGATTTGTCGCGAATTGTATGTATCAGGTAACAGCCAAAGCCGAGGTGTGCCGCGCACCCTTGAGCTAGTTGTCAAAATAAAATCGGCTGAGCGCCTCAAGCGCTCGCCTTAGTAGTCCGGTGAATCTGTTAAGACCTTGCTTGGTCAACAGCGTAGACAATTCGAAAAAAAATATATATGTATATATTTGATTGAAGAAGGCGTTACTTTGCGGAAATCTATCATATAATATTACAGTGGACGTATTACAGCCCGTCCAGAAGGAAGTGCAAAGTAACACCCACTGTAATATTTACAGGAAAATAATGTTTTGAAAACAATAACCATAATACAAACGACCTCAAAAGAGAAGAGAAACACAATATGCTATCAACATACTATCGCTTTATCGATCTAGTACATAATAGTGTTTCGTGTACTATATACAATTTTTTATATAACTAATATTAATTCATTCTTGTTTTTCGATCTGAGTGAAACTGTCGTAATAATTAAATATATTGAAATATACAGTTGATACTTCATCGCTGATTCCGATTTATAGTCAAGGTTATGAAAAATCTAAGGCACGCGCCGACTTCTGCGTTATTATGTTGCGTATATACATAATGTCAGCTTAATTTGAATTCATTTTCATTATAAACTATAACGTTTTTTTTATGATTTTGTAATTAGTTATTTCCTCCTTAACCGGCTTATGGAAATATATTATAAATATTATTTTATTTAGTAATCTATTCGGATCAATTAAATTCATGCAGTTTTTACAAAAGGGACATAGATGCTCTGTCTGTCATCGATCAAGAAGAAATAGTGAATTTCAACCATGAAGTTCGGACACCGCGTCGAAGGACGTACATTCGAATCCTTGCAGCCATCCTTTCTTTTTTAAATCTTTATATATTGTATATACATACAAACAGAAAGACAAACAAAAATAGTTTAATATCATACTACTGATCAGTGTCCTTTATAACAGTACTTTACAATTAAATTTGAAAAATAAAATGAGACGTAGAGACTGAACTACAGATTTATGCATATAGATAGTTTTGATGTTTTGAACTCTATGGAAACTCGTACGATTGTAGCACGGCAAAGTGTCTGCACTACGCCTAATGGTAAGCCCAGTACAGTCCAAAAAGAACGGCAACCACCGAGAAACAGAAATTCATATTCGTACATACGCATTTAGTATGCAAGTAATTTTTGTATTGCATGGTTTTTTATTAACAGTGCATAAGTTATGTCAGCTTACTTTGACGGTGTTTCTATTTGCTTTGTTCCATAATTTTATAGCTTGATCACTAAGTTGAAGTTACACCAAGCTGAGCCGTATAATGTAAGTTTACTATCAACATTAACAAAATTATTTTAACGAGCATAGCCTGTTAGGTTTGGTAATGATAAACACCTGCGTAGTTAACATGGGTTATTAGTAAATTACACAAAAAGTAAGTAGGTAGAGCCACGCTGTAGCTATTACTAGTTTCAGCATGAATGGGTCGGCTCGTCCGGGGTAGTACCACCCTCTCACAGAACACCGACGTGAAGTAACAGTGCTTGCATTGTTGCGTTTCATTCGGTCAGTGACAGCGCCGGAGGTCCACCTTCTTTCCCTTCCCCTTTCTACTTCCTCTTACACAGGCTGGCAACGCACTTGCCACTCCCCTGGTATTGCTAGTGTCTATGGACGGTGGTGATCACTTAACATCAGGTGAACCACCTGTTCGTTTGCCGCCTTTAGACATAAAAAAGGTGCATTTAATAACTTGCTTAAATTACCTAACCAAGTTTTAATTGCCCTTATTGAAGGTATATATCTATATCGGGTATATAACAGAGGACAACTACAGTAGAAATCTTATGTTTGACACACACGACGGAAATTTACGTTTTTTTTTATGTCATAGGTGGCAAACGAACAGATGGGTCATCTGCTGTTAAGTGATCACCACCGTCCATGGACACTAACAACACCCGAGGAGTCGTAAGTGCGTTGCCACCCTTTGGGGGAAGGGTTAGGGGAGGGAGAGGAAGAGGAGAGAGGAGAGGGGAGGGGAGGTGGGCCTCCGGCACTCTCACTGACCGAACGAAACGCAACAATGCAAGCACTATTACTTCACGTCGGTTTTCTATGAGAGGGTGGTACTACCCCGGGCGAGCCGACCCATTCATGTTGAAACCAGTAATAGTTTCAGCCTGGCTCTACCACCATTATTGATTGCGTTTATTGTCGGGCGTATTGTTTTACGACCAATATAAACAGACAATCAATCTGTGCGCAAGAATTTTAATACCTTTGTACTGTTGTTTTCAGTTTATTTTTAGTTTAATGTCTTGATCTCGAAGAACTCATTTTCACACATGTTTCCGTAAAACAGTTTTGAAGTTATTTTCACGTAATGTTTTTTCACTGTTCGTACATGTACACACATTTTCGTATTCGGCGATAAGATTTTAAACAATTAAAGTTCGATGCGGTGAAATTATACAGTGTGTACAATACTTGATAGTTTTATTCATACCACGTGCGTACTTACAGCAGAGGTAACGTTCATTACATAGACCTTAACCCGGCAATATCCGAGGTCATACCATCTTAAATGTATTGAAACGACAATAAAGATTTTACCTGCTATCATAGAAGAACATCGAGGTAAAATTATACAGAATAAATTAAACATATTTTTTTTTATTTGTTGGGTAAACGGCTGCGTATACGTAATGTTAGAGATAACATGGCCATTATCAGTTAGAAGGAAGCCTAAAAATAAATTAATCTATCATACAGTAATTTAAAAATTAACCTTTTATAAGAGGTCGAAATATATTAAAATACTACACCGCAAAATCTATTTATTTCATACAAATAAATTGTATTAGTTTGAAATGGGTCATGATATTATCAATAAAATTTGGTACGTTCAAAAAGCACCAGTGACGGAGACGTTAAGGAGGAACAGATTACAGCGATATGTTGGGAGGCAGGGTTAAAGTTATGTATCTAGAAGAGTGTTAAATATGAACTAAAGACTAAAGCATGTATGGATAAATCGTGAACAATGATATGTGAATACTGAATTGACAGTTTTTTTTAATGTCAAAAGCAGGCAAACGAACAGGGGGCCACCTGATGTTAAGTGATCACCACCGCCCATAGACACTAGCAACACCTGGGGAGTCGCAAGTGCGTTGCCAGCCTGTGTATGGGTGAGGGGTAGGGAGGGGAAGGGAAACGGGGTAAGGAGGTGGGCCTCCGGCGTTCTCACTGACCGAACGAAACGCAACAATACAAGCACTGTTACTTCACGTCGGTGTTCTGTGAGAGTATGGTACTATCCCGGGCGAGCAGACCCATTAATGCTGAAACTAGTAATAGCTACAGCGCGACTCTACCACCACAGTTGATAGAGGAGAGTGAAAGAAAAAAACATTTTACGCCAATTCTACTTAATTAAACGCATACAATTATAAAGCATATTTGCATTAAATATTAAAGGATAAATAAACAAAACTCTTTAGAAATCTTCGGAATTGCGTCGAAAGACATGGCAGTTGACCCCGCCGCTTAGGTATGTTGCGTTCCCGGTTCATCCGATGTAATTTATATCATCGTCGTATCGTCGTTACGTTACAAAATGAGCTAAAATCAATCTTAATCTTTAGGAGTGTAAGGGGTGTCGAATAACATCATAAGACTTGAGATACCCAAGCCAGCCTCACCTGCACGTGGTGCACCCTGCTGAATAACGAACGAGACAATGGCGAAAGCGGGGTGGTAGGGTTTTACAGCCTGACTGGGTCGCAACCACCATGTATATGGCGAAAAAGCCCGTCATAGTGATTCGCTACTGTGGGTCGCGTTTCGGGATCAGCCTGTGCATATACAGCTTTTTGCAGGCCGGCATGACAGCGGCGACCAGCGATGGATAGTATGTCACTTGGTGGTCGCCATTGTTTTTGGATTGTATTGTCTTACTTACCATCAGGCATATTGCAGTCACTTTGTCGTGCTACTATAAAAAACATAACATTTTTAAGATTTCCAGTTTTTATACACCCGGTACGAACTTCATATTTTGCCGTCCATAAGGTTTTGTTTTGTGATATTTTATATGTACAGAATGTATCTTGAAAAATAAAGTAAAATATGTACTAGGATCAACTAAAATTAGATTTAGCTCGTGTAACGACTTATATATCCAGTAATCAAGTAAGAAGGTACAGTGTTTGTATCCAGCTGGCTCGCCACAACCTTGTACTTGGTAATAAACTCGCCAGTGACTTTCTTCGTTTTATCCAACTTGGATATGACGGCGATGACTCCCGTTAGATTCTAATTTTGTCTGTGGTCATCGTTCCTTTGGGATTGCATTTGTCGTGTTACAATAAAACACATATACATATATAATTATCACATTAAAATATATTACGAAATATATCTGTCGTTACATTGCAAAATTAACCAAGTTCAATGTTTTCTTCTTACGTTTATTTTTTACGTCATAGCAGGCAAACGGACAGGTGGGTCACCTGATGTTAAGTGATCACCACCGTTCATAGACATTTGCTACACCAGGGGTGTCGCAAGTGCGTTGCCAGCCTGTGTTGAGGGAGGGAGGAAGGAAAGGGGGAATGGGAAGGGAGTTGGGCCTCCGACGCTCTCACTGACCGAACAAAACGCAACAATGCAAGCATTGTTACTTCACGTCGGTTTTCTGTGAGAGGGTGGTACTCCCGGGCGAGCCGACCCATTCATGCTGAAACCATTAATAGCTTCAGCGTGGCTCTACCACCTAAAGCATTGTGAAATTTTTAAAAAGATACTTGTACTAATTGAATTTTTCCTGTGACTTATGTGTCACTCAACAATCCAGCAGTGACTTTATATCAATAAAAAGGACCAAAAACTTATATACGATTTTTGCAGTATCGCTGTATGCAGACATACACAGCTATAAATGTACATTTATAACCAACAGATATTAGTTCGAAACTAGTATTATAGAGGCGCTGATTGGAAAGAACGAATGCGACCTCTATTTATATAACGTACTCTGTGGTTCTAACAAGACGGCCACCATCTTGTTAGTTCACTGAAATGATCGCAAGAAACTTGTAATCAAGTATCGTAGTAATATTTCGAGTGTTACCTACTCGACAAAGGCAGTAATAATCTACTAGATCTATTGTAATTAATAATTAAAAATAACTAGAGAGTAGAACTAACTTAAGGGTGTTTGTTACACATATAGGAATACATATGTACTTGCAATTCACGGGTAGAATGAGAGACCGAGCCATCCCGATATACCCGTATGCATTTGTGAATCATGCAATTTCGATTGTATGACTCACAAATGAATATATGTATGATTAGTTTAGAATAGTTTAGCTAGGTCAGACGGGACTTGTCAGGTAACAGCCCAAGCCGAGGTGTGCCGTGCACCCTTGAGCGTGTTACCTAAAAATAAAATCGGCTGAGTGCCTTAAGCGCTCGCCTTAGTAGTCCGGTAAAGCTGTAGAAGCCTCCTAGGCCAATAGCGTAGTCAGTTAGAGAAAAAAAAAGAGAGACTGAGAATAAATTTGCATGTAGAAGTGATAGCATGAACACTCTAAACTGGTAATTTTACACCGACGAAAAGAAAACGCTGACTATATGACATAATACCTATTTAATATAGCGCTCTGAATGTTTCATAATAATTCAACCTTCACTAAATACATTTTAAATTACACGTAACTATAATAAAAGGTATTACAGGTGGTTATGTTGAATACAACAATATTATTACATACATTCGTATGCGTACCGCTGTATACACATATTTATGTATGCACTGGGTTCTTCAGCCACCTGTGCAAGTACCACCTGACGCGGACACTACTGTAAGATATCAGAGCAATATGCATTAGGTCCGTGAAGACTGTTATAGGTCTATTATAATATTAAGGTATTATAAACGTACGTCATTATTTAGTGTGCAATGCTAATGTATGCCGTATCTAATCATTTTTCCCTAAGTATGACTTTTTTTTTCTCGAACTGACTACGCTATTGGCCTTGCAAGGCCTTAACAGCTTCACCGGACTACTCATCGATCTAAGTTGAACTCGAAACCTACAAGGCTTGGCAAAAATCGTGGTGAAATCACAATATATCGTAATCGTAAGGATTTTCTTATATTCATTACCTATCACCACAATGAAATTGAAAACTTGTAGCCAAGAATCTATTAGTGTGGTTTAAGAACCGAACTTTTGATAGTTTTATTTTCACACTGTCCTTTCTTTCAGGTTTGGTTACACCATTAATTAAAAGTAGATAGTTTTTTTTATATTTTAAATTATAGTACGGCAAAGTGACTGCATTATGCCTGATAGTAAGCACAGTACAATCCAAAAACAACGGAGACCATCGACGTACCAACTATCCATTGCTAGTCACCGCTATTATACCGGCCGCAGCCCGAGTATATATCTCTTCACGTTACATTTGAAGGACCCCATGTCATAGGAATGACGGAACACTAGCCGAGAGACTGTTTCTCAACTTCATCGTATGGTAAAGATATAGAAACTTGCGAACTATTTAGTGCCGAGACGGAATTTACCGTAAAACTGTGGTAGTAGGTAGTAGACGTACCCAGCTCCCGTGATTCGGTTATGGAGAGGAGAAGAAGGGATCAAATTGTGGCAAAAGAAGAATTAAAATAAGATTATTAAATGAAAAATCTCAACTCATCTGCGCGCCTAAATTCTCATGAGATCTCATTACAACAGTCGACCGATATCTCGAGCCTTAGAAGGAAAAACCTAAGGTAAACCAACTCGCCACATGAAATCCTAACCTGAGGATATTCCGAAAGTTGGCTAGATACTATAATGTTGGAGGATATTACTGTTGGTTAATAATATTTTATGATTTATTATCGGTAATTTCACAGTTAACTGCAATTTGATTAAACATGAGAACCTTTAATAGCAGTGTTATTTATGCAACAAAGTATTCACTTGAAGGGTTCATCATTTATTTAATAGCAATGCAATAAATATTAATTTAAATTCACCGGACAGAGTATCACATACCTATAAGTACAGGATCAATGTCTATTCCGAGGACTGACCGAGCGCCGAGAGTGCGCGCCACAGCAATAGATATATGTCCAACATTGCAGCCGATGTCCAATATGTCTTTATTTTGAAACAAATGCCTGTGCATCTCAAACACCTGAAGGCGAATATCCATCATCGCATTCAGGTTACGATATCCATAATACCTGGAACCATAATTATTATTATAAATATTCAAAAACCCTTACATATGCATTTTATTGACCATTACACTGTCGATTAAAGTATGATCCTAATATTCACTTCAGTGAAAGATGCAAGCATCGTGTATGTGAGACGATTTCGCTCCGTCTACAATTTTCATATATTTTTTTCTAGTTTCTTGATCCATATATATATAACCAGATTAACTCTATTCTTCAAATTTATCAAAATCAAAAACTAAAAAGTAAAACGCTTTATTCATAATTGGTTACTAACACTTTCATGCGATAATACTGAAAATCTATTTATCTATAGTTTCATAAGAACTTTGTTGATAGATTTATTTTTTCTTGCAAAAATAATAAAAACATCGCTGAATTCTAGAAAACAAGGCTGGATACCTGTAGTTCAGGTCTTTGAACCTTTTTCAGACTCCAGACCTCACACCTCACATCAATTTTCACTGTAACATTAATGTTCTATAAAATGTACACTTTTTCTTTTTTCGTTCATAAACAATATTGTATAGTTATAAGAATGTAAATTTGAGGTCAAATAAATAAAATGTATTATTAATATTTATTAAAATTAGATATGTCTAAAATATGTTACATATAATAATATGTATGGATTTGTATGAATAGGCAATGTGTTATATTATGTATACTTATAAGTTAATCAAGTAAGTTAGATGTTTTTAGTTTCACAGACAATAATATAAATGCAGATTTTAAAGTTAAGACATATAAAAAACAAATTTTAAAGTAAAGAAATCAATTATTTTTCCATATGAACTTATTTTATAATTTAGGCCCTCCCAATACATTCTTGATAATTTAATGTATGTCCGGAAAAACTTTGAGAAACTGAATTTAGTTAAAGACCGGCATAATCTAAATACTAGAAACTGTAATAAACTGGTGGTCCCATGTTTCAGACTTAGCAAAACCAGTAATAGTTTTTTAGGTAATAGTGTTAGGTTCTACAATAAAGTCCCAAAGCATGTTACCGATTTGCCGGACTGTAAATTTAAGCGCCATGTCAAACGGGTTTTAGTTTCAAAAGGATATTATAGAGTGGATCAGTATGTGAATGATAGTGATGTCTGGAATTGACTCCTCTCTGTGCATCCACTAAAAGCATTGTTGTATAATATATTAGAAATATATGTTAAAAAAAAAGTACCCGATCGAGTTTCTTGCCGGTTCTTCTCGATGACTGGGTTGTTTACCGAACCGGTAGTAGTCTTTGACGTTCATAAGTGCCTTATTAGGGCCTAAACTGAATAAAGTATTTTTGATTTGATTTGATATGCATTTGTACAATTAATAAGTATATATGAAGATAAATTGGTAGCATGGGAATTATATTTATAAATTAACTAGCAGGCCCGACGGACGTTCTCCCGCCCTGATAAAAAAAACCTTGACAAATTATATACGTAAACCTTCCGCCTGAATCACTTTATCCGTTCTGTAGTTGAGTTTATCGCGAATAGACAAACAGACCGACGTGGTAGAGTACTTTGTTTTATGTGATATTAGTACAATTGTATTATTTTTAGTTTTTCCTTTATAAATAGTACGCGTGTTACAGAAAGAGAGATTTACGAACGGTAAAATTTCAACTTAATTCACGATGTATAAAATCTGAAAAAAAAACTGAAGAATTTGTGAACGAATATAATTGGATTTGATTTGTTTAGAAATATAACGAATCACAACAAGAAACAATATAGCAAATATCAGTTCAATATACCCCAACTGTATAATACAATTAACGCTCGTTCTTGTTTAAGTAAAACATACAGTATGATAACAATCTAGCGAATATGAAAGTGTATATTTCCCGTTTATTCATCCGTAAATCCGTGTACATAGCGATGGCTTATTGAGGCCAATATGATCTTGCATGTTACTGATCCGTACAATGGTAAGCGTGTCGATGTATGTCAACGTTGTGTTCGGTTCTGTGCATGTTAACCGATGTTGTATAATACCCGTGGTAATTGGATTCGATTTGTTTAAACACTTGTAATTTTTATTAAATTATCAATATTTAAAGAATGTATTGTACATTGATGCAAAAAAAAACTGTATTCAAGTATATTATATCTTTATATATAAATTTCTTCTGTGCGTGTGTATGTCACTGAACTCCTCCTAAACGGCTGGACCGATTTTAGACAATTGGACCCGGTAGGTGGCGTTTCGGTTGACTTTTAGGGTGTTTTTATCATCAAGGCAGGACAACGTCCACCAGGTCAGCTAGTTTATATATAGAATTATAACGATCTGCCATTATTAATTGTTAATGATATGTATGTTAAGGGGCCGTTCAAGTATTACGTCAGCGTAATTTCTGACCGCCCCCTCTCCCTTGTCAGCAAAAGGAAGTAATACTCTTCTGCCCACGACTTCTTACACGTGGAATAGTTATTTTGGGCTAACACGCAGTGGAAGCTCTCAAAAGGAAAAAAACCCCGATTTTAAAACATTCTTCATTGTTGCTCCGCTCCTACTGTTCTTAGCGTGATGATATACAGCCCGTGACATTAAAAAATAACGTGGTTTTCTATTGCTAAAAAAATTTTCAAAATCGGTTTAGTACTTCCTGAGATTACCCCCTACAACGTTACGTCGCAAACTCACAAACTTTACCTGTTTATAATATTAGTATAGATAAGTTTTATCATTTTTTGACTATTATATATTTTTTAGTTTTAATTCTTAGTTACTTATCTAAAAAGTAATTATCACGATTTCTTCATTTAATATAAAGTTAGGAAAATTTTAAAAATATAAAATTTTAGTATCAAACGCTGTAGTCAAATATTGAATTGATTGAGTAAATAATATTGGGTGGTGTTAGGAGTACCAAGTTTTAAGATATGGTTTTCTTTATTTAAGAAACTTTATACTAAACTGGACCGAAACTTAAAAAACTTATTTAGATATCGACAACAGCGCCACCTACCGATTCAAATTATAAGTAAGAACCATTACCCGCAAGTACAAAAAAATCGGTCAAATCGCTTAAAATAATTACGAATACACACACGTCCATCGGAATTTGGTACATATAAATATAATATTACGAGTTGATAATAATCTTGAATTGTGTTCAGAATAAACGAGATAAATTATACAATGGAAGCATAATATACCCGGTGATTATATTTTAATGAACTCGCATAATAATAATTGACTACAATTTTTTTGAACCCATTTGTTATATTCAACTCTTGAAATAACCGAATACTGAACCCAAATAAAGAATTAATAATCTATATGTACTAATACTAGCAGTCCCGGCGGACGATGTCCTGCATCGATAATAAAAAAAAATTAAAAATTCAACCGCAGCGCCACCTACCGCGTCCAATTGTGAATCTCGACCATTCTCGGATCCACTCGAACACGCACACAAAATTTCATCAAAATCGGTCCAGCCGTTTAGTTGGAGTTCAGTGACATACACACGTACAGAAGTAATTTATATATAAAGATTATAAAGAGGTAAAGTTTGTGAGTTTGTTAGGTTGTAGGGGGTAATTAATATCTGGAACTACTAAACCGATTTTGAAAATTCTTTTACCAATAGAAAGCTACGTTATCTGTTAATATCATAGGCTTATATTAACCCGAAAAATGAAAAGACTTATTTGTGGTAGTCGGAGAAAAAACGGTCGAACGAAAAGGTTTTTTACGAACGCTGCTTTAACGATGAGAGATTAATAGTGCCTACAAAAAAGTCAGCATATGTCTAACTTTTATATTTAAGTCACAAAAATTATTATTATATAATTAAAAAAAAAAATCGTTAAGTGATGTTTATAGGCCATATTATCAACAACAATTATGAATTCTTATCAATATGTAATGATATAATAACTGAGCCACAGTCACGCGTGGCCGTGTCAGCTAGTAAAGAATAAATAAACTGAATAACCGTTAAACGTAAATGAAACAGAACTGTTGCAAATATATTTAATTAATTATTATATTTCTGGATTGTCCCATGTCCGTATCGGAGGAACAGGCGTACAACAGCGCGTGAATCACTATCTCTTGTGTAACAATTGTCCCAGCGTTATTTTATATCGTAATTATCATTCGTGACCTTGATTTAATTTTAAAAAGCGTCCTACATATTATTAGATATTCATTACGTTGCCATAACTCGAGATATTATTCTCTGCATACTTTATATAATAACTCATTACCAAAGCAGTCCATCATTTAATAATCAGTTACGTTGCGGTTCTATAAGCATATAAATGATTGAAATCAAGTCCACGAGTTTATTTAATGTTTAATTAATGTGGCATATTGGGTTTGCTAATTATAAAGTCTAATTAGATTTGATAAACAAGATTGCAAAATAATATTCATGAATGATGGAATAGGAATTTGGAATAAGAAATGGAACGCTGGGTCGGTTAATGAATAAATACAGAAAAAAAAGTAAAAAAATAAGGTCGGGGCAATCATAAGGACTGCCGACAGAAGTGAAAACTCAAAACAATGAAATAAATGCGTCATTTTTTTATATTCACATTAATTATAGTGTGAAAGACAATATTTAAATTTCAGGTTTTTTTTATTGGAATTATTAACATTAGTTTGATTTAATGCTTATTGGCACTCAGCAAAAATTTTTTAAAGTTTATTAATCACTCAAACGTATGATGAGCCGCAAAATGTTAGTTTTACACGTACACAGGTCACTAGTTTGACGCAAGCCGCGCAAGAGCGATACTGCCGGTCACGCTTACGTAGCATGTCATGACGCGAAAAGATTTATCTCCTGCTAAAAACACCGCTAAACGCTCCTAAAGAACTTTTTACTTCAAAAATATCGAGTGACCTCGAAAGTCTATAAGAAATGTGTTAGCCGGATGTTCGTAATTAAAACGTTCCGTGAACACGCAACGCGCCAAAATATCTTACGAGACGTCGAGATGAAATGCAGTCATAGAGAAATACGTCTGCACGTTGCAAGATTACAATTCTACAGTTTACATTCACGGATGCTTAATAAAGCAAACCGTCGGAGCTAATTGGAATTTGCAACACTTCGGTGTAAAATGAAAAAAAAATGTTTTTTAATTTGTATAAATTCGGCTGCTGGAGAATAGCAGCATCACCGGACCTGTAAAATGAGATTCCTATTTATATATTTAAGAATAAATATAATACTGTTCGTTATCTCATAAACGAATCATTTTCAGACAACTTGTCGTAGTTCAATTATATGAATAGATTATAGATTTTTACCATAAATATATTCATTAGAAAGTGTATTTTTCTTTTAACTTGTGTCTTTTCTTTTTAAATATATCTTTCGTAAATTCTCAAAATATTTATTTTCATGTAGTAAATATATTTATATTTACTACTTCATTACTGAATACTAAAATTCTATCAAAGAATCAAAATCATAAAATACTTCATTCAATTTACGCCCTAAGAAGGCACTTATGAACGTCAAAACTACCAGCGGTTCGGAAAACAACCCAGTCATCGAGAAGAACCGGCAAAAACTGGATTTGGTTTCTTTGGATTGGTTTGGATCTTTTTAACATATCTTTATATATAAATTTCTTCTGTACGTATATTGCACTGAACTATGAATTCTCGGATCCACTGAAACACGCACACAAAATTTCATCAAAATCGGTCCAGTCGTTTAGGACGAGTTCAGTGACATACACACGCACAGAAGAGATTTATATATAAAGATAATATTTAGTATACATTTACACGTCACAATCATTTTTAGTGGACGCACAGAGATGAGTCAATTCCAGACATCACCTATAAATGAATTTAAATACTTGGACATAATGACAATAATTGCCATATAAATTATAACAATGTGTCACGTAAATTAAGTCTATAAAAGAAGCTGTTATTTTGAAACCAACTGTCCTTCGGGTTATCCTTGCGTCATATATAACTGTCGTCTGCAAATCAAGCTCTCAACCGGTCCGGTATTGCGTCAAGGGACTCCTATGTATATTAAAACCACTTTTACACAATACCCACTTTTTATTGACTTTATAAAATAAACAATAATATTTTACGTAAAAAGCTTTGAATCATTACGTACATAAACTTATGCGCTAATACCGTAAGATGTTTAAACAACATAAGTGGAAGAAAATATGAGATAGTATTATTGACAATTCGGTTCTGACATAACCTCGGCACTTTTCGTTGTACGTTTGAATATAAATATATTGAAACTAACTGATACCCGTAACTTCGTCTGTGTACTTTGTTATCTTAAAAGTATTTTTTTTAAGTGAAACTTCTTTAGGCGCATGAGGGTAAAATTTTTACAGATGTAACGTCACGGTATGTATGCAACGGAAGTGACGTCATTTGCAGTAAACACAGATTTTTCATCTATTTTTCAAGTCTCGGAAATCTAAAGTTTTAGATTTGTATAAATATAAACAAGACTTATAAATATTAATTCGCCAAAGAAGTTTCACTTCTGACATGTGTACTTTGTACGCACGCACTTTTTTTTGTTTATGTCATAGGTGGCAAACGAACAGGTGGGTCACCTGATATTAAGTGATCACCATCGTCCATGGACACTAACAACACCAGAGGAGTCGCAAGTGCTTTGCCACCCTTTGGGGGGGAAGGGTTAGGGAATGGAGGAGAGAGGAGAGGGGAAGGGAGGTGGGCCTCCGGCGCTCTCACTGACCGAACGAAACGCAACAATGCAAACATTGTTACTTCACGTCGGTTTTCTGCGAGAGGGTGGAAACTCAAAAGAATTAAAACTAATATATCCTTTGCTTACAACATTTCTTTAGTATTTTATAGTGTTTACTAAAGTCGTAGCTCCTTAAAACTTTAATAACTTTATATTGAATGAAGACAGTGTGATATATTTTTAGAGATTGGTCAAATATCTTCTTCTTCTTCTTCTTACCCTTATCCCACATAAGTAGGGTCGGTACAACATGTTTGTCATGTTGTGGTATATGATTTGGCTTAATTTTTATGATCGGCCGCCTGCCTGACATCAACCCTCCTTGGGATTCTTTCGTTGTACCAATGTATTTATGATAATTATTATATAGTTCTGATAGGATCCATTGGTCAAATATCTATGAAGTAAATTAAAAAAATATCTAAATTACTTTTTACATGTGCCTACAACGCCAGACCTATATCATTTATACTAATATTATAAAGCTGAAGAGTATGTTTGCTTTAACGCGCTAATCTCAAGAACTACCTACTAGTCCGATTTGAAAAATTCTTTCTGTGTTAAATAGCTCATTTATCGAGGAAGGTTATATACTATCACTCGAAGACAAATAGGTGCGAAACACCAATGTAGAACGTTTCAAAATCGGAATTAACGTACGTTTTACTTAAAAATCTACACATTCTACGTAAATGAAGTCGCGTGTCAGGGTTAGCCCGAGTAACTATTCCACGCGAAGTAGCGGGCTGAGGCTAGTTTTATTAATATAGATAGAAGAAGGTAAAATAAACGAGCAAGTGTCTGCGTTTAATTACACCATTTCCAGGATAGTTATAGTCAAATGTATTGGCATAGCATATAAATATTTTCCATATAACAGTTAGATGTGCTAAATGTCATGGTGGTCTTTCAAACGGTATTTATCGATCTCTCAGATATAGGTATTCTTTAGTAACAACATAAGGCATCCACCTCGATCACAGCAAGTTCATAGCGAATTTCCGCCAATATAACTCAACCACAACTCAATGGAGGAACAAATTGATGTAAGCCGATTTATAGATAAATCAATCAACCAACACAGGAAGAACAAACTGTAGTACAATTCTAGTGTTTCGTTCGATGCAATTTAAATCACATATACGTGAACGTAGTTATAAATTGGAAAAACGGTACACTGTGCATCTAGTAAATTACCTGTTATCATATACGCTATTATTGCATCAGGGTAGGCAGGATAAATGAACATTGTTCTTAATGGACCGCTTTTAAACTATGATTAGTTACGCTTGCGTGTCGGTTTCGAACATCTTTTCATCTGTAATTTTACTTTCAACTTGATTCCCTTAACTCATTCCTTATTGGCTGATTCCCAACGTTTACTTATATAATTCAACATAATAGTTTAAAAATAATACAAGAAGTCGTGACAAGAAAAATACACGTCTATATTTTTTTACACTTTAAGCCCCATTAGAGGATATTAGTACAAGAAAATATGTTAATTCAAAATAATTGTAATGTGTATGTATACTTCGTAAATGTGAGAACTAGCTTTGCAAATAAGAAGGTATTTTTTTTTATTTAGTCTAGAAAACTGGATTCCATTTGAGAATTTAATTTGACATAATATTATTACGTATGCCATACATTAAATTATACCCTTCCATAATACACACAACCCACATTGTTATACATACAAAAATAAAAAGACCATATCATCATATATATTAATACGTGAAGCCTAATCTTTGTACCCCTTTTTAACGGTATTGGGCGAACGGATGAACGTGAAGCTTGGCATAGTTAAAATTTATATGGAGGAGAAGTGCAGAAAGCTATTTATTTTATATAAAATGCATTAGAAGTACATTAAATTAATTAAAATATGCATTACTCACACTATTGCTTAAATTTTACACAACATATACACAGATGTAAATTTTGACATCTGTCAATAAAGAACTTCAAAAAGGGTTGTGAAGGAGGTTGCTATGCTCGACTGTATGTATTATTTTACTCTTACGTTCCAATTACCCTTTTTCATTCTACATTCAACAATGATATTATAACATACAACTATTATTATAAAAACTGAGTAACCATGATAAAAACCTTTGATTATAGAAGTCAGTTGACGAAAGAACCCTAATGAAGTTCAAACTTTAAAAAAATTATGAACTATGGTCGAATATCGACCTCTGGGCGCCCACTAATATAAAGAAAAACGTAAACATGGTTATAACTAAAACTGAAATAAAATAAAAAAGTAATATGTGATTAATACAGTTTTTATGTTTAATCGCATTGTTCGTACAGTTTGTCGTTGGCGCGTCAAAGATTCGGCTCCTGGTTCAAACCAGTAGGTTATGGTCAAATTGATTTCCAAGTTATCTATTTGTATTCTGTTCTCGTTGTTACCCATTGACCCGTTATATTCGGATGAACGTGAAGCTTGGCATAGTTAAAATTTATATGGAGGAGAAGTGCAGAAAGCTATTTATTTTATATAAAATGCATTAGAAGTACATTAAATTAATTAAAATATGCATTACTCACACTATTGCTTAAATTTTACACAACATATACACAGATGTAAATTTTGACATCTGTCAATAAAGAACTTCAAAAAGGGTTGTGAAGGAGGTTGCTATGCTCGACTGTATGTATTATTTTACTCTTACGTTCCAATTACCCTTTTTCATTCTACATTCAACAATGATATTATAACATACAACTATTATTATAAAAACTGAGTAACCATGATAAAAACCTTTGATTATAGAAGTCAGTTGACGAAAGAACCCTAATGAAGTTCAAACTTTAAAAAAATTATGAACTATGGTCGAATATCGACCTCTGGGCGCCCACTAATATAAAGAAAAACGTAAACATGGTTATAACTAAAACTGAAATAAAATAAAAAAGTAATATGTGATTAATACAGTTTTTATGTTTAATCGCATTGTTCGTACAGTTTGTCGTTGGCGCGTCAAAGATTCGGCTCCTGGTTCAAACCAGTAGGTTATGGTCAAATTGATTTCCAAGTTATCTATTTGTATTCTGTTCTCGTTGTTACCCATTGACCCGTTATATTAATTACGGATGTGCTTTAATGTTAATTTGACATAACCTGCGAAATTATTGAATAAACAATATGAATATGGCAACATTGAAAAAAGTAAGCGTACATTGTACAACATTTTGAATTGTGAGCCTTCATATGTTATTCGAGCTGGTGTCACCGACTTTATTCTCGTTTCGTTCGTTCGTACATGTTTTATCTAGATTAATAATGTACTAAGTTGTTCTTCTTTTAATTTTAATTTAGTCTTTATTTATATTATTCTTATTGACCTTTTCGCTTGGTCCCTTAATGATATGTAATATAGATAATGTTCTAGAAAGTCCTCTATTAACCAATAAGAGTAGCTAATCAAAATTAATTCTGTCATTTTGAAAATTAGTCCGGACAAACGACAGAGACTATACTTTAATTTATACGTATGTAAATAAAAATCAATTGATGAACGATATGAAAGCGCATCACTTCAGAACGTCTGCGCCTATTTCCTCATTCTTTTTTTGTTGTTTCTGTAATTATCAGAACAAGGTTTGTATGAAAGAGAATGTTAAAAAAAATCGTACGAAAAATTAAAAATTTGTGTTAATAATTGCCATATGAAAAGTAAATGAGACATAACACAATTGGGAGATCTTCAAAAATATTTACAAAATTGACAGATAGGGTCCACGCCCGCGTAACCACAGATCACGCCGCCGTGATCTGGAGGTAAATTTCGCTCCCGCACACTGTATCTGTATTTCACTAATGCTTATATGTATGAATAGTTTGCTTAGTTACATTCGCGATGTTGCGTAATAAGGCATCAGCCCAAGCTGAGGTGTGCCGTGCACCCGTGAGCTGGTCGCTAAATAAAATCGGCTGAGTGACTTAATCGCTCGCCTTAGTAGTCCGGTGAAGCTGTAAAGGCCTGTCAGGCCAATAGCGTACGCAGTTAGAAAAATAAATACAGATTGACTTTCAGTTGTTCAGTTGCCACCTTATTTAATTAAAAAGGGAAAATTTGGTTTCATTTTCTTCGTCAGTACACACATGCGAAGCCTGGGTGAGAAGCTAGTAGAAATAAAAATAACAATTTGAATACGAAAAAAGAAATATTTGAACGCAATCACTCAGTTTTATACGAATAACTGAATAGATACTCAATAATTTCAAAACAGTTGACAGCTGGCATTTGATCATAATGATGTCTGATACTATGAAATCGAAGTAATTACTTTAAAATACCAAATAATTACTTAACCACTGTAATATTAACCGAGCTTAGCGATCAGCATCATACAATGTTGTGCAAACTTAGAGATTTAAGTTGCTGGCATGGTAGTTTCGAAGTGCAGTTGTTTGTACAATTTTCCTGGACTTTCTCTCGAGTTAGCATCTCTAGATTCACTATAATTTTCATTACAACATAAGTCACGTCTGCGAATAGGGTTGCAACTGTTACATTAAAATGGGATTAATATTATTTGTATTGAGGGAATGTTATTGTATGATGTACATCGCCAGAAGTAAAGAAGAGTACATAGAGTAACAACGTTCATCCTGAGAAATGTACTGCTCCCGAGAGATAGGTCATATTTCCATTAGCGTGATTAAAAGCCGCGGTCAGAAGCTATTAAAAATATAAAGTGCAATAGCAACGTTTATTGTAAAGCAGTGCGATATCTTGTTATGATTGAAATACTCAGTAACTGAACAAAAAGCGACCCTGGTGGTTATAATAAGCTGGTATAATAAGCGATAATGGCTTAGTCCATAGCGTGCTCGAAGACATTTATAGGTGGTAGAGCCACGCTGAAGCTATTACTGGTTTCAGCATGAATGGGTCGGCTCGTCCGGGCTATTACCACCCGACCCAAAGAAACACCAACGTGAAGTAATAGTGCTTCCATTGTTGCGTTTCGTTCGGTCAGTTAGAGCGCCGGAGACCCACCTCCCCCGATGTTGCTAGTGTCTATGGATGGCGGTGATCATTTTTTTTATAGTAGCACGGCACAATTACTTCACTGTGCCTGATGGTAAGCACAGTACAATTTAAAAACAAGGGCGACCACTGAGTGACAGACTATCCATCGCCGGTCGCCGCTGTCATGCCGGCTGCAAAGCTGGATATGCACAGGCTGATCCCGAAACGCGATCCGTAAAAGCGAATCACTACGACGGGCTTTTTCGCCATATACATGGTGGTTGCGACCCAGTCAGGCTGTAAAACCCTACCATCCCGCTTTCGTCATCGCCTCATTCGTTATTCAGCAGAAGGCACCACGTGCAGGTGAGGTTGGTTTGGATGTCGCAAGTCTTAGATGTTATTTGACACCCCTCACACCCCAATTACTAATCATTTACCATCAGGTGACCCGACTGTTCGTTCGCCCCCTATAATATAAAAAAAACATAGTTGATGGACGTAGGTTCAAATTTTTGCAGCTGAGTCGAAGTTTTCGGTTAAGGAAAATATCGTGACGAAACCATAGCGTGGTTTTTTTTTGTGTCAAAAGGAGGCAAACGAACAGGTGGGTCACCTGATGTTAAGTGATCACCACCGTCCATAGACACTAGCAATACCAGGAGAGTGGCAAGTGCGTTGCCAGCCTGTGTATGAGGAAGGGGTAGGGAAAGGGGAGGTGGGCCTCCGGCGCTCTCACTGACCGAACGAATGGCAACAATGCAAGCACTGGTAGAGCTTTTTCAAATCCGCCTAGCCTAGCTACCACCCCTTGTTGAAAATCTGTCGCCAAGCACCTGTTACTGTGTTCCGACAGCTGTTCTAGCTTTAGCGTGTTTACCATCTTAGAATCAACATCAAAACCTATAAAGTATTTAAAAAAAACTAAAATTCAATTAAATTTATATCATTTCTTAAACCCTCTATACAAATAAACTTAAAAGTAAGCATATCGCATACAAATCGTTACAGTGAAAGGATTATAGGCAACCGTGGCTTAATGTGTAGTATCAGCTTCCCGATAACTCAATATTATTATACGCTGGAACTACGCTCAAAATATAGTAAATTATCCTTTCTCTTTGTAAAGTTACCGGACAATACCTACGCGTACGACATTGGATTGTCATAAATATAGCGACTATGAATTGAAGGTCCCAACTAACTGTAGCAACGAATATCGCTGCCCGATTATTCTAAACTAATATTATAAAGAGGTAGAGTTTGTGAATTTGTGAGTTTGTGACGTTGTAAGGGGTAATCTCAGGAACTACTGGTCCGATTTGGAAAATTCTTTCAGTGTTATATAGCTCATTTATTTAGGGAAGATTATAGGCTATATATCATCACGCTAAGACACATATGAGCGGAGCAGCAATGAAGAATGTTGCAAAATCGGGGTATTTTTTCCTTTTCAGAGCTTCCGCTGCGTCTTAGCGCAAGATAACCATTCCACGCTTACGTATTACCGCTCAACGAAGTGGGCACGGGTCGGCTAGTCTTTAATATTTATGATAATTTCTAAATCTATATAGGTCTGTCATTGTTGACGAATTATTCAAAAGCTACTGGAATAGATATCGGTAAAAGTTTTAGTTTTATTTCTTAGACATTTGGTCCTTATCTTAAGAAGAAAATATAATTATAGTTTCGTCTATAGTAATATTATAAAGCTGAAAGGTTTGCTTGTTTGTTTGGTTGAACGCGCTAATCCCAGGAACTACTGGTCCGATTTGAAAAATTATTTCAGTGTTAGATAGCTCATTTATCGAGGGAGGCTATATGCTATATATCATCAAGCTAAGGCCAATAGTAGCGGAGCACCAATTAAGAATGTTTCAAAATCGTTATTTTTTTTCCTTGTGAGAGCTTCCGCTGCGTGTTAGTGTTGGCCCAAATTAAATTACACGTGGCCGAAGTCGCGGGCAGAAGCTAGTTTAATATAAAGTTATTAGACTTAGAAACGATGATTCTTCTAGGCACTACGCGTTCAGCGTTATTTTCTCGCTGTGAAGCAGTTGAGCAAATGGTGTGGGACACCTTTTTCCTCTATAGATAACATACTCGTATATTGTTGAGATAATGAATAACGTAGACGATGTTGCGGGTATCAGCTAGTATAAAATAATGTTATAATTTATAAAATATTGATGCTGACAATTTAAGATGCATTAATTTTATTTATTTATCAGTGTATTACAGACAACCCTACATAATAAACTTAAAGTTAGTTTTGTAAATCCACCACTACACAGAAAAGGAAAAACTAAGGAGCGATTCGCGTGATCGTCGACATCGAATAATGACTTACGGCGAGGTGGCATGAAATTGAAATAGGTTTTATTTTATTAGGTCCTATTTAGAGCAACAGTTGCACGAGCCACTTCATACAACAAATGATGCAACGATAACTAAAAATAAACTCAGAGTATACCGCTTCTAAAACAGATATTGGTAATTCGTTAAAAGGAAACCATATGTAAGCTTATTCAATCCGCATATCAATCATATAAGTAAAAATTTTCAACCATATACAGAAGATAAAATAATACGTTAAAAAAAGTATTAATTACTGTAAGTTCAATGAACTTACATTAAAAAAAATGAACAACACTTTAGACCACGTTATAAACATCTAAAATGTATTTACGGTTCTTATAATAAAATAACATTATTTCGAAACTATATACTATTAAGTTTACAAACACAAACATGAGTTGGCGAGCAACTTTTAAAATTCCAATCTTTATTACAAAAAATCAATTCCGTTCACAGTTATAATGGCCCCAGCGTTGTTTGAAAGTAAGATCGAAATGCAGACACACACTCTTACGGTTGTTATACAGAAATGGTCACGGCGCGCATTTAAGCTCATCCAGTCCATTACCACATCTCGATCAACATTCAAGAATATTAGTGCATTAGCAAACAGGTGTATGTAAAAGGTGAAGCCGCGGCTCGTCGCGTCGGCGCGTTGGCGTGCCGTGCCCGCGTGAGGCCTTGCGGTCAACCCAGATGAGCTGTGTTCTCTCCCATTACGGCATCACCATCTCTGTACTGTTATCCGCATAGCGACTGTGGTCACACATGTAGGTCGAACACTTTAAATGTAAAATTAAAGTTCTGGTTTGTCAGAATTCCACGGCTAATCGTAGCGCCCGTGCGTCCACATAAATTCATATTTGATGGACGTCTTGGCAACGACTAATTGGCGGGCGTATATCAAACTCTAAACATGGTTTATGCCCAGGAATGTCCATGACAACTACGTAACGGTAAATCTTAAGTTCCGTTCAAATAACGTGCGTTAATCGACAGCGGATCGCTTTTAGCTAAAATATTTAATTAAAATTTTAATATGCAAGAAAGAGTGAGTCATTAACGAAAAAAAAAGCTTACTAGAAACGGGGTTAATCACATTGTTTTAAAAAATAAGTATAGTTTAAGTTGCTTTACGAGTCGAGGTACGTATTATTCTAGGGTAATAATTTTGTCAAGAATAAACAAAATCAAAATTAAACAAACCATATCTCTCTACTATTAATAAATCTGTAACACTAACTGAACATATTTTTTTTTCAAATTACGTGATCTATCTATCTATGACAAAGGCCAGTCAATACGAATATAACGTTAAAAATTAACTATATTATGTTTGTATGTGTGGACTTAATTCGAAGATAACTTAGCCGACTCTTATATAGTTTTATATACGCGAAGCTTATGTCATTTCTCAAGATATAGGATATGTACAGGAACTGTATATAATAATTGTAGGTATAGTAAAAAAAAAGTGTTTGAACTTATATTACCGAAGTTTTGTACACGGGAAGTATCTGTAATACCAAAGATAGTATATCAAAATTTACAACAATTGTTTTGGAAATAATTAGAAATCAAATTATATTTAATCCCATTCATGAAACTTTGTACATCGAAAGTATAATTTATTTCTTCACTGCATTAAATAAACATTATATTTTTGTATTAAAATATAGTTGTCACTATTCGTCCTTAGCCATGGCTTACATTTCGACTTAATTTAGACTTCAAGAAGGCCAACGTCTGTAAAGTGTGAACAGTGAAACAAATGTCGTTTGTATTATTTATGTATTTAATCAATAAGTGTCAATCAATGTGTGTAACAGCGTATGATGTCGCGGCGTAAGGTCCTCTAATGTCGAATGCGTCATCGTGCCGTAGCAACCATAGTAAGTCGATGATAGAAACTCCGTCGGGAATTAACAACCCCTCACAATCACAAATAGGGGAGACGTCATCCATCACTGGTAATCCCTTTTAGACGATCGATCACGTTAAACACTATTGGATTACTTGACGCATCGAGTTCAAACTATAGCATTTTTTTTACAATTTCATATTTTTATTATTAGATACGGATACGTATTCATAATGTATTATGATTACGGTGTGTTATTAGGAAATCATATTTAGTCTATTCAACTCTTAACCATAGTTAATTGATACTTTTTATAATATAGCAACTGTTATACCTGTGAAGGTGGAAGATAAAAAGGCGCATCCATTAACTCTTTATACTATTAGTGTAGATAAAAACGATATACATATATAATGTATCACATTGTCATATAAATAAATGTATTATTGCAAGCATACGGGTGCATAAATATCATTGCCGAACGTCGCGAAATTAAAAAATAATTAAAAATAGCGTAAACCATTTTAACCTAATGTGGTTCCTTCGGAAGCCGAGGGGATATACCTTATAGGTTTAGCAGGCTTTTTTTGTCACTTCTTTATTGGGGCACGATAATTTTCGAAATTTATAAGTCCATAATTTTTTTATGACCTCTACTACAGAAAGAAACACTGCGACGTGGTAACTATTCAAAAGCCAGATTTTGTATTTGGATAACTGACCTATTAAAAAATCCAAAAGAATTGTAAAGGTTACCAAGATTGTTTTTTTTTTCAAACTCTGCATTTTTTTTCGTTTTTATGACAAAATTTTCATTATTTTCAAAATTCCGTTTAATGGCATTGCTGCTCCCACAAAAAAAAGCCGTGGGGTTTTATGCACCCTCACTAAGAAGTCTATGTTTGATATCGACGTTTTACTTTGTTAAATTAAAAAAAAAACTTTGAGAAGGCGTACCTAATATAAGATATCGATTCTATAATTTAATAACACTGGTCACCTCTGGACACGGACAGAGGTTGTTCGCTCACGCAGGACGGCATGACAGCGGCGATCGGCGAGGGATAAGACATATCTCGGTAGTCGCCATTGTTTTTGGATTGTACTGTGCTCACCATCAGGCACAGTTCAGTCACTTGCCTGTGCTACAATACAAAAAACTGCATAAATAATACTAAAGATTCTCGTTTTATGTAGATAATTATTTAAACATCGATAGCTTTGCTTGTAATTACGAAATGCCGCAACAAAACCTATTAAATTTCATAATTATCATGGTACTCAATACTCAACTACTACCTACCATAAAAAGCAAATAACGTCGCGTACCGTATCATGTCATAGTTAAAAGTGTTGCATATATTTTTCTCTAAGTGTTAAGATTTTGTCGTGGCATTTGGTATTATTTTATGGTCATCGCGTTTCGAATATTTTTATAGGTCACACAGTCCTTCGGGTTATCCTTGCATCATATAACTGTCGTCTGCAAATCAAGCTCTCAACCGGTCCGGTATTGCGTCAAGGGACTCCTATGTATATTAAAACCACTTTTACACAATACCCACTTTTTATTGACTTTATAAAATAAACAATAATATTTTACGTAAAAAGCTTTGAATCATTACGTACATAAACTTATGCGCTAATACCGTAAGATGTTTAAACATAAGTGGAAGAAAATATGAGATAGTATTATTGACAATTCGGTTCTGACATAACCTCGGCACTTTTCGTTGTACGTTTGAATATAAATATATTGAAACTAACTGATACCCGTAACTTCGTCTGTGTACTTTGTTATCTTAAAAGTATTTTTTTTTTAAGTGAAACTTCATTAGGCGCATGGGGGTAAAATTTTTACAGATGTAACATCACGGAGGTATGCAACGGAAGTGACGTCATTTGCATTAACGAAGATTTTTCATCTATTTTTCAAGTCTCGGAAATCTAAAGTTTTAAATTTGTATAAATATAAACAAGACCTATAAATTAGTTCGCCAAAGAAGTTTCACTTCTGACATGTGTACTTTGTACGCACGCACTTTTTTTTATATGTAATGTGTGTTTTATTCAATAAAGTGTACATTATTGATTATCATTTGATTCCGCATGCAAAAAGTAATGATATATTTATGAAAATGAAAAAGAGGATAATGATGCCAGTTCACTATCATAATGATAAATTTAGTTCTTGAATTATATTTTTCGTGAAACTGGTCAGTTTTGAAAAATTCTTTCAGTGTTATATAGCTCATTTATCGAGGAAGGTTATAGGTTATACATTATCACGCTAAGACGCATAGGAGCGGAGCACCAGTGAAGAATGTTTCAAAATTGGAGTATTTTTTCCTTTTGAGAGCTTCCACTGCGTGTTAGCGTTATCCCATAGTAACTATTCCACACGAACGAAGTCGCGGGCAAAGACTAGTAATTAATAAAGTCATATTTAAATATATTCTTGCTTGGTAACTGTTTTTAAACAAGTAACATAATTTATTTTACTACTTTTATAATTACTTATCTTTATATTCTTCTTCACCTGATGTTAAGTGATCACCACCGTCAATAGACATTTGCAACATCAGGAGAGTCGCAAGTGCGTTGCCAGCCTATGTTTTGCAATGCAACAATGCAAGCATTGTTACTTCACGTCGGTTTTCCATGAGAGGGTGCTACTACCCCGGGCGAGCTGACCCACTCACGCTTAAAACAATAATAGCTTCACCTTGACTCTACCACCTACAAATCTTTGCTCGATAAATGCTTTTTCTTTCTTATTTTTGCTCTACTTTAAGGCTGAGTTGCACCGAAATGTCGGTTATTGTAACCGTTAAAGTTAACTATAACAATGACAAGAGCTACTAACATTAACATTTACCAAAACCAGTTGCACCATCAAACGCTTTGTAATTGTTAAATTTATTCGGGTTACTGCGTAAACAATGTAATTAGTCCCAAAAATCAAAGAGGGTAACATTTTTTACTTGGCAAGACTTTGTTATATCTGTAACCAGATGTTCATTGCGACCAAAAATCAATGCGTTGTAATTACTTTCCTTTGTTATTTACTTTGCATCTGTTTTCGTGAAGTTGTATATTAGATATTTAAGTATTTATATATATATATTGATATATTTATATATACGGTTAATTCGAAGGAAAGTAACATAAGTATATCATATATTATATTGTGAGGTTCATATTGAATTTTAATAACGTGTAAACAGGAATAGTTCATACTTCATAGTTAGCTGTTTTAACAAATGATCTAAGTACAAAGCCAATGCGTTTGCTAATTTTTTCGAAACCTGAAATCTGTTCAAGCATAATTCTTCGTCCTATTTTGCAAACCGATCAAATCTAGAAAGATAAACTTTTTTCTTCCTAAGACGCAAATTATCTTCAAATATACTAGTTTCGTCATCGGAAGAATTATTTTCAGTTTCCCACAGGATGTCTCTCATCAACGACATAATATTTTAAAGTTTTTACTATTGAACTTGACAACCGATTCAAAAATTGACAATAACAATAACGTTAACCGGCCAACATCGAGCCGTAATAGTTAACGTTAAATCGTGACGTCATTTTAACCATTGTCAACTGGTGCAACTCGTTTTTTGCTTAACAATAACTTTAACCGAATTTTTAACGTTAACATTGACTGGTGCAACTCAGCCTTAATGTATTACCCGACGCTCTATTGACCTGATCTTCATACACGAATAAAAGTGATTAATATGATGGAAACACGTAAAGCGAAACGTTGAAGCGTCGAAATTGTTTATCAATTCCATTAAAAATTTGTTACAGTCTCGTAGAAAGTAAAAATTGTTTCAATGTCACGACGTTTTTAGCACAGCACAGCCCGTTACAGATGATAATATCTTGTGTACATATTTGTACGGTTTTATGATTGTAGGAATTGTGCGCCATTTGCACTGATAATATGGTAAATATTTACTTAATGTTAGAACAACGTGTAACGTGTCTTAAAGTTCTTAAAGTATCACGATTGTATAGTTGTTAGGTATGTTAAAAGCAATTAAAGTATAAACGATAAAATTTACATTATCATAATCACAGCGGATGTTTCTAGAAGTGCTAACAAAAACGTTTAGTTTTTGTTTGATTTAATTTAAAAATAATTCACGATACGTGTATTCTAACCACGCGATTCATGTTATGTAATCTTTTATATATTTTTAATCATCTATTATATTAAAGCTGACTACATATATCGATATTTTATTTTGTATTACCTATATTCATTGTGGTAATACTTTTTTTTTTCGAATTGACTACGCTATTGGCCTAGCAAGGTCTTAACAGCTTCACCGGACTACTAAGGCGAGCGCTCAAGGCACTCAGCCGTTTTTATTTGACAACTAGCTCAAGCAACCTCGGCTTGGGCTGTTGCCTGATACATGCAACTATTCATAGATATATGAGTTGTTGAAACATAATATATGTGTACCAGGCACACATACCACAACAACTCTTATATATATTTCGTATCGGATAATTTTCTAAACTCTTTCAGTTTGAGAAGGGAAAAAATAAAATCCTTCCACTTTCATGTGTATGCGTGCACGTGTGTGGAGGTGATATGTGTAATGTTGTCGCTGTAATGTAAGATTTTGTGTCACTGTGTCGCGCTAGTTGATGTAATACATAAATCCAAGATGCACACTTAACGTGTCTGTGACACACAAAAATGAGTGAATTTTATATGTTAATGATTATATTATTAATTATGCGTTTTCTTGAGCATTTCTAACCTCCGTATTGGACATTAACCTATAATATCGGTTATAGGAGATTACGTTGGCGATTCATCATCCGAACCTGATTTATATTCTGAGCATTAAATTATTCATGCTAATGCTCTTCATGAGAAGTGAACCCGCGAACATTTTTAAGCTGCTAGTAATTTTATTGTGTACGCTACTTCACATGTAGACTAAAAGGAGTAACACTTTTTACTTTTCATAAATTGGTTATATTAAGAAATGTATAAAATAAAATAATTAAAATTCGAAAAATCTATACTAATATTTAAAAGTTTAAGAGATTGTTTGTTTATTTCGTAGTTTGAACGAGCTGATCTCTAGAACTAAAAGTTGTTTTTGCATTTTATGGTCTACCTACTTCTACTAGCGGCTTCGCTCGCGTAATTTAAATTTGACCTGCATTTTTTTATAATTTGACCCTTATATTCTTTTATGTACCGCCGACATGTGTATGAAAAATCTAATAATAATCGGTTAAACAACGAACGCACATTCGGATTTATAATATTACTGAGGATTTATTTCGGAAGCTATCTAACATTACGCTTCAACCTTTAGGAGCTGAGCAATTACCATACAAAGTGTAGGTCAGAAAATATGTTAAGCAATAACTGTGCAAGTAATAATATGCGAGACGTGTGATTGGGTCTGTTATATTGGGGGCTATAAAAAAGGTTATAAACTTAATGTTAAAAACCTCCTTGGATTTTATTGTGTTTATATTTAAAAGAGAAAGGTTTTCTATGTCTGTGATTTTAAAAACAGAATTATTAAAGTAAACATTTTTGCAAATTTATTATTTTATTTGTAAATTGTTTAATATACTGACTATGAATTGAACCTGAATTCTACAGCTAACGTAAATAATATTATACAAATGTTTGTTTATTATAATAAATTATTCATGCGTTCGTGTAAAAGTAAATAGACCGAAATATTTATTCACGCGTGTAACTAATTTAAACAAATTATAATTATTTTACGTAAATCAAACAAAGACTTCTGTTTTTAAAATTTTAAATTCAATATGCAAACATCGGCTTCCAACACATTAACGGTAGAATAAACACATATTTGAAACAAGATGTGTAAATACTTTATTTTATTATATCAAACATATAACTGTTATTATTGTGTTTCAACCTCAACCTTATTGTGAAACTGAGCTGTTTTTTTTATTTAATATTACCATATAATTAATTTAAAACTTTTAATAAATTACGTACTATCTGGTTTCCGTGACTTCCGTGGCTCTCGTGAAAATGTTTTTATTGTCTCAAGGCATTTATCTGGATTGATTTTAGTCTATCTTTTATTTGAACTATTTATTTATTACTATTACTTAACCATATATATAAGAGACTAGCTTCTGCCCACGACTTCGTCCGCGTCGAACTTTGGGCTAACGCTTACACCCAGCGGAAGGTCTCAAACGAAAAAAAAAAAAACAATTTTGAAACATTCTGAATTGGTACTCCGCTACTATTATGCGATCTTAGCGTGATGATATATAGATAAATGAGCTATCTAATACCGAAAGAATTTTCCAAATTCGACCAGTAGTTCCTAGATTAGCGTGTCCAAACAAACAATCCCTCCAGCTCTATAACTAACATTACAACGCTTAGCCCAAATTTACAGTGGTGGTGTGAGCATGGAAAGATTACTGGAAATTCAAAATTCATATTAAAACTCATTTTTTTTTTATTGTAGCACGGCAAAATGACTGCACTATCCCTGATGGTAAGCACAGTACAATCCAAAAACAATGGTAACCAGCGAGTGTCACACTGTCCATCGTCGGTCGCCGCTGTCATGCCGGCCTACGAAAAGCTGGGTATGCACAGGCTGAACCCGAAACGCGATCCGCAGAAGCGAATCACTATGACGAGCTTTTTCGCCATATACATGGTGGTTGCGACCCAGTCAGGCTGTAAAACCCTACCACCCGGCAAATTTCCGCATCATTTTTCCGATAGCCAGTCAATTATTATTTTATATAAGTATAAATATAAAACAATGAGTTAAAAATAATAAATTGTGCCAAACCGCGGCAAATTGCTAGCCTTTTATAAAAAAGCATAGTACTGTATGGCTTATAAAATACTCTCAAAAGTTCTTAATTTTTCTGTAAAAGTTCCGTTAAAATCGATTCAGCCATTTTGCCCTGTTTTGTTGTTGCAAAATGAGATAATTCCGGAGATGTCACCGATGGGAAGTTTCATTGCACACAACTAGTAGTCTATAGAATAGAAGGTTATATGTTAACAAAGTTATATTTTACTCAGTCTAATTTCATACTAACTGAATATAAATATTATGTTATGAAATTTTAAAATAATAATCTATTATTTCCATTTTTTTAAACTACAATTTAACCTCATTCTCATAAGATGATAAGTGATATTGTTGTTGAACGATAATAAAGCCCAATAAAAGGGCATACGTTCCAGATTGTTTTGGAAAAGGTAGTCTATAGATTACCAACTTGTATTTGTTAGGCAGAAGATGTCTAACCGAACAAAGTTACAGCTGGCAGCCCACGTACAACTCTCAAACTTGTTACACGTATTGACTCATCAGATATTGTACTGTCTATTTCATTTACCACAACTGCGTCCTCATTTAAAACAAGGAAACCTAATAAGACGTTGGCCAATAATTTTATCTCTTTCCTCCACACAAGCTATAAGGCCTCTTTACACTCTTATTAGTCTAGGTATGGATTTTAGAATAAACCAATTTCTGTCAATTTATGTGCTTACCATCAGGCATAGTACAGTCACTTTGCCGTGCTACAATAAAAAAAAAACAATTCACACTGGCTTACAGGAATCAACGATTAATGTGCAAAAGTCTTTTTTATCAACTTCTAACTCCTGACTTCGGCTTTAGACGTATCCTCTAACGATGAAAATTAAACCAAATCTTCTTTACAGTACGACCACGTAATAAAATAAAATGGCAACTGAATAACTTAATGTCGATCCGTACAATTCTGTCAATATTTCTGAAGATCTCTTTTTTCACTTACTTCTTATACGGGATATTTTTACCCATATTTCTCACTCTTCCATAGATTTTTCAAACATTCTCTTTCAAACTTTGACCTGACAAAAATACAATTAGTCGTATAGATGCAGCTGTTATGAAGTGATGTGCTTACGTATATTCGTCAATAGATTTTTATTTATATAAATAACTAATAATAGGTCTTAACCTATGAAATTGCCGTTCTGCAGTACTGGTCAATTCAAATCAAAATAATTTTTGTTTGGCTAAGAATTCTAATTTCAAATTAATTTTATTTTAAAAACATGGAATTCTTTTTCCAAAATTAGTCATTTGTTTATTGATTAGTGTTAATTATTTGTTACATTTTCATCGCATTTCAATTTTTTTTGTCATCATGGATACACAAACTCTTTTTGGGCTCAACAGATACACAAATGAAGGAATTTTGAACTACATTGTTACCTGCAATGAAAAATGGATTCTGTTTGATAAACGCAAGCACTCAGCAAGTTAGTTGGATCCTGGTTCAGCACCTAAACAATGCCCTAAACGAAAACTTACCCCTAGAAAATTAATGGTCACTGTTTGGTGGTCTAGCGCCGGTGTGATTCATCACAGCTTCTTACCAAACGGGGTGAGCATTATTGCAGATGTGTACTGTGAAGAACTGAACACAATGATAGAGAAGCTGGCACATCTCTAACCAGCATTGGTCAATCGCTCGTCTCCGCTGCTCCTGCACGACAACGCGCGACCTCATACTGCACAGCAGACGGTCTCCAAGTTGCAAGAACTGGGGTTGGAAGTTCTCCGTCATCCGCCCTACTCACCAGACCTTGCGCCTACAGGCTACTACTTTTTCCAGAATTTGGATAACTCCTTGGCGGGAAAAAAATTCAATACCCGAGAGGCAGTACAAAATGCCTTTGAAGAATTTGTTGCCTCCCGTCCAGCTGATTTCTTTAAGAAGGGCATCAATAAACTGCCACTGCGTTGGCAAAGATGCATTGATTGCATGGGTAATTACTTCGATTAATACAAATAAAAAATACATGAAAAAAATTAGTTTAAATTTTTTCATACAAAACGGCAATTTCATAGGTTAAGACCTAATATAAAATCCATATAATATACTGACGAAGGAGGTAAAAATACAAAGTAAAAAAATACCCTATAGATATCTGATAAATCCTGCAACCAATCTTGTTACACACGTATGATCTTATATTTCTTGCGGTTTCAAAGAACGAGATCGAGAGAAGCCGTAATAAAGTATTAAATTGCAATACATCATTCGCTGTAAGATTTATCTTATGTCGTTAATTTATAAACGTAACTAGAGGGCAAGGCAGACGTTGTCCCGCCCTGATTATAAAAAAAATCCTTGACAAATTATATACCATACGTAGGAACGTATACGTATATGATTCATGAGGACATGAATCACTTTATCCACTGGTGAAGACTGCTTGAAAATCCTTATAGTAGTTTTTGAGTTTATCGCGAACAGACAGACAGACGGACGCGGTAGAGGAATTTGTTTTATACTATATAATAAATAATAATAATAATGGTTGTTACAGTTTTATAACAACTGCAATAAATTTAATCGTCTAATACTTGAGTTGAGTCAGTAATTGTTTACGTAAAGACGAAAGACGAAAATTCAATTTACAATAAAAAGTTATTGAATATCTAAACAGACTCGATTAAATAGATCTAAACAGACATAATTGCTATTGATAATGGTGTATGAATTTCTTAAAAATCAGGAAAATTAAAACTAACAGCAACGTGTCACAATAATTAATCAAAATAACTCCTGCTTAATCCGGTCAATTTACACATCCAAGGTTACAAAAAATCACACTCTGCTGAAAATTGGTAAGATTGATCAAAACACTATTATATGTGAAATGTGAAAAACCCCTCCTCGATCCGACACCTGGAAAAAATTTACTCGGAGTCAAAGGTCACAAAAACGGGTTTTGCGCGATTTTCAGCCAATTTTATATAGATAATTTATCTGATTTACAATTTTTGTCCAGGCTAATTTTATGACAAAACTTACCGTTTTGCTAAAAATCGCGAGAAACCCGTTTTTGTGACCTTTGACCCCCTGTAATTTTTTTTCCAGGTTTCGGATCGATGAGGGGTTTTCACACTTCATTTATAACAATTGTGTAAAATATAAAATGTATTTCGAACAATCCTGCCGACAATTTTCAACCGAATGTGAATTTTTGAAACCTCATCCCTATTTTTTGGTCTAATTTCACCGGAGTATGCTATACATATTGCTGTGTTGTAAGTAGACTCCACAAAATTCATTGCGAGGTATAAAATTAACTTGAGCATATATATATA